>CABFWB010003512.1:42270-77735 GCA_902151455.1 Timema bartmani | reverse complement strand
AGGAATAGGGTGTAATGAGGGGGACTGGATAGAACTAGCTCAAGATAGGAATAGGGTTTAATGAGGGGGACTGGATTGAAATAATTCAAGATAGAGATAAGGTGTAATGAGGTGGACTTGATATAACTAGCTCAAGATAGAGATAAGGTGTAATGAGGTGGACAGTATAGAATAAGCTCAAGATAGAAATAGAGTGTAATGAGGTGAACTGGATAGAACTAGCTCAAGATAGATATAAGGTGCAATGAGCTGGGCAGGATAGAATAAGCTCAAGATAGAAATAGGTTGTAATGAGGTGGACTGGGTATAATTAACTCAAGATAAAGATAGAGTGTAATAAAGTGGACTGGGTAGAATTAGTTCAAGGTAGGGCTATTGTGTCATGAGCTGGACATGACAGAATTAGCTTAAGCTAGAGATAGGATGGAGTACATTTTTAATTGCGGTAGCTAATTCTCGAGTTGCTAATGTCATAGATTAAGTAATTATCAAAATTTAAGGCTCTATCTCTAGGTTATTAAGATTTTTCTATAATTTTGTTGGTGATAAATCATCAATAAACAATATTATAGCTCTAAAATATTTCCCAATGGGAAGTTTTAAAAACATATTCATTTACCAAATCTCTAATCCTATATTTTCTTGAATCCTAGAATTAAGTTAATTTAGGATTCGAGTGTTTGAGGGTTCAAGAGTCCAAATCCTAGAAATAATCATCTAATCATGGTATAAAACAATACACTTTTATATTAGGTCATACTGCTACTTTCTAAAGGTGAAATCATTTTTTTTGAACTAAACAACCTTTTATAAAATTTGGCAGTTATATTTAATTACTCTTGCATTATAAGTGTCAAACTCGTATTTTTTAATCCGGATTGTACAATTGAGACAAATGTTATCAACTAATAATCTTGGGGGTTGGGCTGAGATTGGTATTGAAAATCACATTAGGAATAGTATAGCAAGAAACTCCCTTTTATAGACATTCTATCTTTATTTTTATCACCGCATCTTACTATTTGTCCATGGAATATCAATATATAATAATTACTCTAGTGGGGTAGCGATGAATAAGGAAGCATTTTAGTGGTAATCAACCCATATTTGCCTGGAAGGAGAGTAGAAAAACATTTAGGAAAAATAACCCTTAGTAAACCCAACCAGAATTCGAACCTCGATCTCCCTGTCATCAGCAGGCCAGTCTAACACGATAGTGACTTCTTAAACCATTCGACCACTGAAATAGGAGATATTAAACTCAATCTGGGACTAACCCTTGGAACAACTCAGCCAACGGTACGTATAGCTTGTTATTTATTTATTCATTCGAAGTATTATTAAAAATAAAATTATTGTTTGCTGGGTATGCCCTTCTGTACGTGTTAATATTTCTAATTTATTCACATACAGATACACTGGGTTTGCACACACACATGTCTATACACGCTCACATGTATGCGATTTATTACTGCAATAATATTTGGTTTATTCTCCACACTCTCAAAAAAACACACGTGAGTGTGTTGATGTGTCGCGTGTATGAGTGTTAAAATTGTAATAGATGTAATATAATATTTATTGTGAACGATAACTAAGTTTGTGTGGTCATGTGAGTTAAATTAAAGTCTAATAACCACCATGCACGACACATCAAAATGGTGTGCGGCATGAAATGAACTATATTGTGTTGAGAGCTGGCCCCCAACACCTTGTTGCGCGAAAATACTAATCTTTTCTAACGAACTACTTCCTTCTAGGCGAGCAACACACACCCATAGCGTGGGGTCATGATTAATATAAGAGTTAGAGGGAGGGTATAAAGGAAACCGTTCTGATAAAACTGAAAATAATAATAGAGTTACGTTTTAACATGCGATAAGTCGGGTCAGTCATTAAATGTCGTCTGAACGTTTCATTCGAATTGTGAACGTGAAAATAAAAAATATATTTATGAATTCAGGCACGGCCAAGATTTTGGTTAGGATTTAAACATGCGATGCTTTGTAATAGGGTCAGGTTGAACGGTTATCGAACGCTTTAATAAGGTATAATGTTTTTATAGACTTGTTACAATGTCAAGGGTGATAATTTTTACATTCTCTCTATCTTACAGGTAGAGAAAGTATTGTGATCGTCAAAAAAATTGAACTCGAGATTTTGATGAATCTCAACGTTTCATGATACCCCGAATACGAAAAAGTAGTTTTTGAATTTCCGTCTCTCTGTCTATACTTCCGACTAGAGCCTAAACTATTTACCGATTGGGCAAGAGCTTGGTGTATAGGGTTTTCATAGATCTACCCCGAACTATATCCCGAGCTATATCCAACCATAAAATTAAGGGTAGTTTTCTTAAGAGCGGAAAGAGAAAAATCGATTTTATTAATCGGCTTTAAAAATTTTGATTAAATTTTATTTCTAAGGTTCGATCAATACTACAAACCAAATGGCTACTCTCAATTTGTCGTGAAAATTTTTTTAAGGGTTCCGGTCTGACGCGTAAATTTTAATTTTTATCTTCGCAAGTCTTTGAGATATGAAATTACTTATTATTGCATACATGTATATCTATTTATAATAAAACATCTTTTACTTGAAATATATTTTTATAGAACCAATAGTTTTCAAGATATACGCAAATATATATCTTTTTAACATTGTCAACACTTCAAGATAAAGTATTACGACCGTCAAGAAGATCTATCCCAAAATCTTGATGGATGTCAACGTTTCATGACACCCCGAAACCTAAAAAGTGGTTTTTGCAACGCCGTGTGTCTGTGTGTCTGTTTAACCCTAAGATTAATAGCACTTTACTAAAGGGCGAAAAGAGAGAATCTCCATTTTTTTTTGTTAAATCAGCTATAACGATTCTATCTCTCTCATTTTAGACTCAATAGTCAATAATTACTTATGTTATTGGTCAAAATTTATAAAAGAGAATTTTAATAACAATGCGATAATCATAAGATGTGCATACCCTAGTAAAATGACGAAAATTTTAACCGGAAATGAAAATTTTAATACGAAGTGTTGACCCTTAGGGACTCAATATCGATATTTTATATTGGTACAAATATACACATTAAGACGTTAATTCTTTAAAAATAAAATTATAAAATTTAAAACCGTGAGTCAAAAAAGTTTGACATATTTATAGTGCAATATTTTCTCGGGTTCTCTAGTGTATATTATACTATGAACTATGAGTAAATATCTCCATTTTTAAACAATAGAGCGAGAAATACAGTGCGGAGTTTCATACATTTATTTTTAAGTATAAAGTTTTTAAAAGCAAAAATTATGAAATTATGACACTGATGTTAATTGCTATAATGAAAAAAGTACATCACCTACCCTTATTTTTAGATAGTTCCATCCAGTCCAACTCAGTACACCCTATACCTATCTTGAACTAGTTTTATCCAGTACAATTCATTACACCCTATACCTATCTTAAGATAGTTCTAACCAGTCCACCTCAGTACACCCTATACCTATCTTGAACTAGTTTTATCCAGTCCAATTCATTTACACCCTATACCTATCTTAAGATAGTTCTATCCAGTCCACTTCAATACACCCTATCCCTATCTTAAGCTAGCTTTATCCATTTCCCCTCATTATACCATATCTTTATCAATATATTACATAATTATTTAATCTAATATGCGTGGACTAATGTTTTATTTTATGTCCACTATTATATTACTAAATATGTTTCTCTAGAATTGTCAGTGTCCGTAGTTGAGAGGGTTATTTTATTTGATAAGGCATTTTTGCACAAAATCTAGTACTATTTCTCAGGGGAAATTTTACTCGTAAACTATAATGAAAAATCTGCTAATGTGTGAGGTGTTCTTTAAGGGAGGTTTCACTGTAAGGCTAAAACTTTTACTTACCATTTAAAACACTCGTCATGCTTTAATTTTGAACGACCGAAAATCAATCAGAAGTTAATTAGTTCTAATGTTAGTGAATATAAATAAAATCATGATTCCACACCAAGGCATAACTACAAAACCTATATACGAGTATTCTTGAGCGATAAAAATTCATAGCACAACTTCTTTCGGAGGAGAAGTAAAGTGATCAGTTTCCATGTTGATTGTGACATGTGAAAGAATCCTGAAAATGTATGTGAAACTACCTTTCCCGGCAAAATTGGTGTCTTTTCGCTCTCGCTCATAAAAATTCTCGGGGCTGATATAATCAATCGATTCAGAAAGTGCACGTTAAATACCCCAATTAATTGAAAAGATCTAAATAATAAGTTTGAAATAAATACATCTAAACACACAACAGGATTGTAAAATCTACTTTATTGAGTTAGGAATATATAAAACGTCAATATTCATTGTAGTTTAGAAATATAAGAATATTAGTTGTCTGGGCTACATCAATAGTAGCCCAGTAGTGTAAATATTATCCAGTTTTAATATACCGTTGCCCAGGGTATGTCTGAATGTACTAATCGTACATCCTTTCCATGGAGGTTCTTTCTATGTCCCGATAAGATGAGATGAGGGTGTGGAACCATTGGAAACAGTTAAACCTGACTTAAGCCTAATCAACCAAACCTGGTTACCGTTGGGGTAACTCCCCCTTCGGGAATAATACCCAAGGTGCCAACCGGGAATCGAACCCAGGACCCTTATTCTCGTAGGCAAATGTACTGTCTACATCATCATGGGACCGGTTAGTTTAGAGATAAAAAATGTTCCCGAATAAACTACCTTCTTTAAACGAAAAATTAAACATATATTCAAACAAGGATGACAAAATTAGTTTTTTTATGAACCGATTTTAATCTACATCAGCTTACTCGCGTTGTCGCAAAATCCTGAACAGGCACAACACTAATATCACACAGGTATAAAGGTTGAAAAGCAATGTTATTTGTTTGGTTCAATATACCTGTGACTATCAATGATCGTGTATATATTTTGATTCCCATGATCCCCCTGTGACTACCAATGATCGTGGATATATTTTAATTCCCATAATCCCTTACGTGATCATCTCGCCCGCAGTTATTTATTTCTAGATGATCAATTTTAAAGCTTCATGAAGATGATTTGCAGTTTGCCATAAAACAAACCAGTGCCCGACCCGCTTGTCTGCGGTTGAGATTATTTTCAACATGATAGCAAAAATATGTTTGCCAGGCTTTAATTTTTACAAGCTAACTAAATGTAAGAATAGGTTACATTTTATTTATTTTAAAACAACATTATTAAAGATCCACCTCACTGACCAAATGTTCTAAGAGGCAGGTGTTGACAACCTTTTTTTTGGCTCTGCTCGACCTAAAACTTATAAAATTCTCCAAAGATCACCCATTGTTTCTACATTATTCTTTTTTGTTTTTTTAATTACTAATTTAATTTAATATTTCTTCAAATACTTATGATCTAATCTTTCTAGAAAATAATTTAGAATAAATAAATTATACAATTTCATATTTAATGTCCTTCTAATATCACCGATTATGCCTGATGTAGGTTATTTTGATCACACTCAAATATTAGTTTATTTTACTTTATATATTTATGAGTTTGGAAGACATATATAGATTTTTATGACGTTTTATTAAGTGATCGAATAAAAGCTACTGCGAGATCAACCGGTTTATTGGTGCTATATGCCGCCATCGGAGGAATCTCACAGAGTTGGTAGAATCTAGTTTGTGTTTCCAAGGGAAGATCTCTGGACAGTTGGTTTTAGGCAGTTGTCGGAGACAGTTACTTGAAGACACTTGGCTTTTGACAGTTGAGGAACGGAGTGTCGTTATCATCATGAGTATTATAATAGTCATGATAAGGTTAAGACAGTGGTTATGACATGAATAAGATATCAGCTAGACAAAGTTGATTCTGGGTGGTTGCCCAAGAGTATATAAGTGTCATGTCATGAGGTGTAATAGGCGCTTATTATGTTAGTTTTTTGATGTTACACATTTTAGAAGAGTTCTGGACCCAGGCCGAAACATAAAATTTGACTTGAGTTCAGGTGACCATATGATGGATGGGCTCAACCTCGTCACCATGCTGACCATGTATCAGTGTATATTAATTTAATGAACCCAATAATATTAATCGCCAGTCATTCATTAGGCTTATCCTGACTGACCTCATCACATTGTAGTCTCACGGAGAATGTAGGGCCACGCCCGCAAATTTTGGATATCATAAACCCCGCGTCTTTATATATTAGTAATTGTAAATAGTGTGCAATCACATTTTTTGTTTCAAGTTGAGGGTTTCTACGTTCTAAATTGTGAGATAAAGACAGGCCCCGACATCTTAGTATAATTAGCAGGATTTTTATACAACAATATCTGAGTAAAAGTCCTTGCTTTGACATGTATATAATTTAATATATTCAGTGAATATGTGAAAAGATATTCGGGCAGGGTTATCGATGTCATAAGAAAGTGGGTGAGATCTCCAAAAATAAGGTACTGGGCTGTAGATTTTCACAAAACTCTCAAAACGTCCAAACTTTACTACAAACCTTGTAAATTGAACAGGCAATATATTTCGCCTTAATTAATTTTTTCCCTTGATACGACGATTTGTGTATGTTTATCCATCATCATTATGATCATCTACATGTTAGCGTTGTAAAGTTACAGCTAAGCTTTGAATATATCGACAGCTTAATGCGGCGTTGTTACATTTGCCAAGTAACAAGTTCTTAACTATTCTAACCTTAATATCTGAATTATTAATATCAATTTGTTAAGGAGGGACATAAATTTACTGTATATTTATTTTATTTTTAAATAGAGATAGTGTGAAACTTAAAAAAATAAGGACAAATCTCCTTTACTTCACACGCGCGGGTGGCGTAGTTATCTAACGCGCTAGTTTCGTGTTGACCTAGACTGACGAGGACGGGGAGATCAAGGTTCGAATCTCGGTCGGGCGAACTGGGGATGGTGTTCCCTAAATGGTTTTCCACTCTCCCTCCACGCAAATGTGGGTTCACTTCCTCTGAATTAAGCTTTCCCAAATCCTAATCCATTAGCGTAATTAGTACTTAAGCGTGTAGCCCAAATTTTTAGTAATATGTGGTGCTAAATGATGATGATGATGATGATGATGATGATAATAGTAATAATCTTTTAATTCATCTTCGATACCCAGAATAACCTTCTTTTCTTCTAAACATTTCCAAGGAAGAAGAAGAAGAAGAAGATTTAGAATATCTCACCAAATATGGTATATTTCAACATTGAATTATTTTTATAACAGCCCCTAGCTGTAAGGAGATTTGAGATTTCTCCTTGAATAAAAAATGAATGTGTCACACTTGTTGGGTTATAATATTATGAAATGTAGTAATATATATAATCGCTGCGTCTTACTATCGGTTACGGTTATACACATTTTGATAATTAATCTAATGTGTTAGGTATGAGGAAGGAAATATTTTAGAGGTAATATATTCAATTTTACGTGGAAGAAGAGTGGGGAACCATTTAGATAAAACAACTATAAAATCATGTGTAATCCGAAACCTACGCTCTTTATCACTAGTAAACTAGACAAGACGATACTAACGCCTTTGTACGTTCACCAGCCGGTTAATTTTTTTTTTATTATTATTATTTAGCACCGCGTCTTACTACCCATTCGGGTTATACGCTTAAGTACTAATTACACTAATGGATTAGGAATTGTGAAGNCCCCGTTCGGGTTATACGCTTAAGTACTAATTACACTAATGGATTAGGAATTGTGAAGGTTGAATTTAGAGGAAGTGAACCCGCATTTGCGTGGAGGGAGAGTGGAAACCCATTTAGGAAAAACCACCCCCAGTTCACCCGACCGAGATTCGAACCTCGATCTCCCCGTCCTCAGTGGTCTGGCTCAACACGACTGGCGCGTTAGCCAACTACGCCACCGAGGCGGGTAGCCGGTTAAAGCTAACACCTTTTTAAAGTTAAACGAACAACACAACTATCTTTTAAGCATTGATATTATGTGAGTTAGTTAGTTTTTGACCTCCGCCTTTCACCTCTTATTATAAACAGTACAAAAACTCAACTCTGCTTTGAGAGTGAAACTTGAAAGTTTTACGTTGCTATCTTTTGTCTTAACGTTAGTACAGAAATTCATTGTTTGGTAAATTGAAACTTCATCCGGCGATTATAGAATACTTACTTGCAAAGAATATTAAATCAAAAAAACTTCCAAAATTATTAGGGCACTTGTCTGATAAGCTTTATATTGTGAGAACCCTTGAAAAAAAAGGTTCAGTTAGGCCAATAATTTTTAAATTAATACTCTTCAACAAGCTGATGAGAAGTTTTGAAATTTTGAGTTCAAATCTGACTAAAGCTATGGTTCGTATTGACATATATTTGAGATTCTGATAATAACTTTTATTCATATTTTAAATAATTGAATCAGTCAAACTTTCTAATCCAATTAGATAACAAATTTGTAATAAATATGATCAAATTTGAAAAATGAATATTCAAATATCCCCCTTGAAAATAACATATTTATGTAAATTTATTAAATTTAATAAACTAATCATTGCTTTACTATAATATATTGTGCTCTCCATGTTTATTGGAATGGAATCATAAAATATAAAATGTAACAATTTAATATTAATATAATATTTATTATTTGAATACATTTTTTAAAGCCTCACATTTTTTAAACTTGATTTATAAGAATATATGAATCAAGTTCATTAAAACAAAGCCTTAAAATTTATTTAATTAATATTACTAAATGAAATAAGTTCAATATAAATGGGGAGATTTAAAAACTGCTTTTAAACAATTAACACTTTAAATTATATTGTCAGATTCTATAAATATATATGTTTAATTATAATCTATAGTTGTTATTAAATATTATAATTATAATGTTTAATAATAATATATAGTTTTAATTAACTATTATAACTGTAATGTGTAATAATTATACTGAATTATAATTTAAAATGTTAATATTAACTACAATTTATAATTATAATCTACTACGATTATAAAATTATAATTTTTGATAATATTATAATTATTTTTTTATAATAATCTATAAATTATACTAAATTATAATTAAGTTTAAGTCTTTGATAGCCACCTTAGGACAAACTTTAAGATTTAATTAAAAATATGCTCCTATTTTATATATATAGTGTAATTTAAAGAATACATATTTGTTATGTATGAAATTATGAATTAAAATGCCCTAAATATTTTCTTAAATTTTTTGTAACCTTTGAACCTCAATGCCCTTTATTAAATAGTCACGCAAATATGGTTTTAAAAGTAAACAAAATATTATTCTCTAGTTTCCAATGTCCAAATAAAGCAGGAAATTTGTAAATTCCATTCATTCTATCCCACCATAACGAAAAGAGAAACTCAAAACAAATATATATATATAGAAAAAGAGAATCGGAAGTTATTTGTATAGTTCCTTTAGAACTTTTTAGGGTGAAAAAAAAGTATCATTGCCTCCCTTTTTGGAAGTAGGGAAGTAAGTTAAGGAAAATAAACAAGCGTCATCAGTCGCACAAACTTTCTTGAAAAGAATAACACAAATAAAATAAACAGTATAGAAAGTCTGCTCTAGATCAAGAATAAACTGTATATTCGCTGAACGAAGGGGGTTTGAAGCACTGTCGTGTTGTTGGATAAAATACTAGATGACGTAAAGCTACTAGCCAATCTACTATAGTTGTTAAGAACAGCTATAGCCGCATCTAAATATAATATTCTTTAAATTTGAAAAGTTACTCCTGGACACGGGTATCGAACACCAGACCTTTGGCTTAGTTCATCAATGTTCTAACCACTGAACTATCCGGGAGTCATACCGTGCCCAGGGTCATTATTCACTCTTATTTTAAGGCAGAGTCTGTGATGGACGTGAGAAAATCGTCAGATACATATTATGAGCGATCAATTAAGATAATCACGCTATTAGATAAAGCAACCACCTTGACACGGGACTATTTCCTCATAATTACTTTTATAAGTGCGCCACTGAAGTATAGATAGATCCACAGAGCATAACATAGTAAGAACCAGAGGAGACATGCATCTATGGACACGTGGACTGAATGTCAGGCTCACCTAATATTTCTTGTTTTAAATACTGCCCCAGCACTACGAGTTTATTTTTATAATGGTTTCCAACGCTCCCAACAAGAAAATTCGTATGCACTCACTCATGACCTTATTTTTGTTTACTCTATTAACTTATTTCAAATGATTGTAGCTCGGACGGGTAGTAAGGCAAATTGGAGGTAAACATAATGATAGAAAGAATAGTATATGACAAATAAAAAGTTTACTAGTTTCTTCTTTTATTTGTTCGTACATCGAGCCATATGATTAGCAGGTGTCACTTTTGACAGATAATACCCAATTCCAATAAAGAAAATAACACATGTATTTTGTTTTTTTCTCTACGTTGACCCCCAAACAAAAAAGTTTTGTATTTTTTTAAGCATTCCTAACGCGATGCCAATATTCATTGCGTCACAAAAGGAATAAATTATGATATCTACACATGCTATCACTATCAATTATCAATCCGGACCGTACATGGCGTGATGGTAAGAGGACAAGACATTTTTAAAATACAATATGTATCCTTCTCCATGAGAGGTACAGTTCTGATAGTGATATCTATTAGAATACTACCCCAATAGTCGCCACGTTAGTATATATGTTAACGGCAATGTGTGTAAACCTGGTAATCTATATGATTCCTAAGAGGTTTTAGCAAAGTATGAAATAAATTAGTTTTGCTGTTGTATTTCATACTTTCCATAGGTAATTTATAGAACAACCACTCATTATATATTACCGAGAGCAATAGCTAGCTTAACCTACCTTAGCCTAACCTAACCTAACCTAACCTAACCACACTATTCTAAAATAACCTAACCTGACCAACTTAAATCCTAGGAATTAGGTAAACATGCAAGAAAATGGCGCAAAACTTACATAGAACTGGATAAAAGAATTGATAACATATTCCAGAACTTCAAAAAGACAAAGAACTTGAAAATAATTATGAAATACAACAGCAGAACTCGTTTATTTCATTATTTGCCAAAACCACTCTTGCATTATACAGAAAGCCTAGGTATTTTATAGAATATCTGGATTTCACACATTGTCGGTGACATATATACAACTTATTTGATTCTTGTGTGCCTGGTGAATCTATTTTCTTCACGCAACATTTAATGCATGTCTCTAAATATTTAAACGATGAAAGTAGATCTGTCCGGAAATGAAAACTCAGTTTCATATGTGTTGATAAATTAACTATTTTTGCAGGAATGTAGAGTGATTGCCCTATATAACCAGAAAAATCTAAAAACTTGAAATTTCAAACTAGGAAGTGGGGGAGTGATGAGGCTATATTTAGACAAATCCTTTTTAGATAATGTAGAAAATTAAAATTTGGCAAGAAGGTAGAAGAACAACTTCAAATAATCATACAATTTTGAACACCTTAATGTTTTTGTTGGTACACCAGGATGCATTGGAGAAGGGGGGAAATAAACATAAAAATATATATTAGGTGTCATGGAAAACCTAAATTTGGCAGGAAGCTAGAAGGGCAACTCCAAATATAAAAATGGCTCTTAAAATTTGAAATTTTACCTCTAAGGAAAGGAGTGGGGGTGTTTGAAAATTTTCAAAATTCACCTATGTGTCTTTCAAACAAGTGGACATACAGCCTTAAAATTTAAGTTGAAGGTTTATTTCTAGAATTGAGTGATAGCTTTCAAGGGCTTTTCAAATTTTTTCCTTTAAGAGTGTGAAGAAGGACTGAAGGGTGTGGGATTCAATGATTCGCTCATCACTGTATTTCCCTAACCCCTAGGCCTGGAAACTTGAAATTGACTTGGCAGGAAAATAAAAAAAAAATAGGAAATTTCAAAATGGATCCCTGGAAACTGAGGGAAGGAGTGTTAGTTAAATTTTTATTTGTATGAGGTAGACAATTAAAATTTTTCAGACAGGTAAATGAACCACTCAAAATAATCATGAAAGTCTGAAAACCTTAAAAAAAATTAAGGGGCTCTGGGAAATGGGAGAAGGTATAATCATAAAAATAGCTATTAAGTGTGGTAGAAAAACTAAATTTGGCAGAAAAGTAGAACGACACTTTCTTTTAACCAAATAAGTCTTAACATTTGAAATTTCTAGGTGATAATGTAAATATGGGGTAAGGGTTGGGAGGAATTAAGGGGCTTAAAATTTCCAAAAATAATGTAAAAAAAAAGCTTCTCAGTGGGGCAGAAAACTGAAATTCAGAATTAATGTAAATGGACTACTTAAAATACCAAAAAGTGTCTCAAAGTTTTAAATGGGGCCCCGCAATATAAGTTAAAAGGGAGGGGTTGGTTAAATAAGGAAAAAACATTTTTAGGTGGGATGAAATTTTAAATTTGACAATGAAGGACGCCTCATGATAGCTAAAGAAAAATATAAGTTTCTTGGAAAGAATTGGTGAAATGATGGAGGGGTAGAGGAGGAAACAGGGGATGAAATAAAAAATGATCGAATTAAGGTGGAATGCAGGGATCGAGATAACTTTTTAAAGCAAAACTTTTTTTTTGGTCAAAATAAATAAAATATTGCTCCAGTAAAACATAGAATTTAATTTTCTTCACATTTTGATATCAACAGTTTTTGAAGATCTGTCATGAGCATACCGTCATTAGATGAGAAACTTTTAAAATGAATATAAAAAAGTTTTCATGAAATTCCAGGTCACCCTTGAAAGATATTCAACAACTGTTGAGATAGTTATGTGAAGAAAATTAAATTGTATGTTTGTGTGGAAGCACTATTTGATTTATTTATACCAGAAAATTTATTTTATAAACACTGCAAAAACCCCCTTTTTTTTTTGCTTTCTCTGCATCCCCACCTTAAAAACAAGTCTCGCTATGCTTGGTCAATAAAGGTTTAATCCAAGTGTTACAGGATGCTAGGACCACAACCATACATAATATGTTTTCCCCTTCCCACTCCACTTTTCGCAGTGTACAGAGATTAGATTAATCCCCTTAAACTCCCAAGTCCGAATACAAAAAATCCTTACTATTTGCAGCCTGATATCTTCTGAGCCATGTGATCCATAGTATGAGGAACTAAATAATAAATATATTGTATAAATATCCAAATTTTATACATTTGCGGTTACTTATTCTGAATAAGGAAGCCTAGGTTTGAGCAAGATCATTTTAATTGGTTTTACCCCCGACGCGGTCGTTTTTCATCCTCTCTCCAATCAAATATCTGCTTGGCTGCTAATAAAGAGCCCTCTTCTTTCAATCCCGCTAAGGCATTTGTATTTTAACCAAATATCTGTTAGACAGTAGGCCAAAATATTTATATTATTTCTTTGGCTGTGGAGTCAATGAATTAAGAATGTATTTTATTAATTGTATACGGACCTGGGTATAATAGTTAAAATATTTTTGCAGTCGATTCAAAATGCCAGAGCTACAGCCCATGTTTTGGACAACTTATAACAAAAATATACGATCGTATTTTCTCACAACAGAGAAATTTGACATATTGATTCAGTGAATTGATACAAAGTTTTGGACCTGTATTTGAGAATTGAATGTATGTAGATGATATATCTCTGCTCTATGAATACATTATTGATGTAAATAAAGAATGAAAAAATGAACTCCAGGGTATAAACTTTTTAATCTACATGTATAATATATTGATGTTCAGTTGACTTTAAATATTGATTTTGTTTCAAGGTGATCATGCATTTAAAATGGTCAACACTATGTTCAGTAATAACCCTGTCCAAGGTCATTGTGTCTGTGTACTTTCAAAGATAGTATAGTCTGTTCAAGGTAATTTTTTAACTTTTATATAATTATTTGAAAGTAGATAGTGTAAGAGATACAGTCCAAATTTCATAGCTGAGAGCTAAAATACCTAATATATCTAAATTTAAGTATTCATACGCCAGGTCATGATCTCTTCAGTTATTACCTCTAATATAATATATCATTACCTATAAAATAACACTAATATTATAGTGAAATATGATCAATCGCGTAAAAAATATATCTGTATATTTAAAAGGCCCTTCTTATGAAAATTTGACTTTATATCCCCCTATAAATTATGTTATGTAGATTTGATAGGTGATATAATTGACTTCACGGACGTTGATAGAACCGTTAACCCATCATGCATGTGTTGTTCGAGCGTAGCCACGCACATTAAGTGCGCAGAAGGCAATTAATGTCCTGCCGTCGGCCCTGTCCTCACCAAACAGCTGGGAACCCCCCCTCTTCACCAAACTTAGACAGACAACCAAAGGCAAGAGGAGTTGACGCCTTCTTCCGTGTGTGCAAAGCTCACCCGTCAAGGAGTAATCACCTGACTTCAGGGGTCCCGTAATATTTTAGGGAGTGCCCGGGAAGGTTTGGAGAGGAGAAGAGGGTCTTCAAATTAAAAGGCGGGCCATGGGCACTGGAAAGCCATAAACTATTTTAAGAGGTTCTTTTTTTATTTCCATTTAGCACTTTTCAATATGCCTTTCTCTGTCATAATACAGGTTGTTTCACTTGCTCGTCAGCCCTTGAGTTTCCCGTCTAACTTCCAAAATAACGGACTTAATTGGTGTATGAGAAGTACTCAGGGGCCGAGAGCGAGCGAAACATCCTGTATAATATTAAAAACATGGTAGTAAGGACAGTTTTGAAAATTAAAACTTATTTTCTCACAAAATAATTTAGAAAAAAAAAGTATTTTTGATAGTATTTAAATGCATTGCTACTATCTAATAAAAGAAATAGCCACATTTTACTTGAGTTGGCTTACATCTATATGATAATATTAACAAATTTTTAAAAATGACACCTGGACGCGGGAATCGAACCCGAGATCACTAAGCTTGTAGCCAGGTGCACCGACCAACCGCTAAACCACGAGGTCGGATTCTAATCCCAGTAACAGACTGACGTTATTAAAAAAAAACACTGGTTCAGAATGTCATGAAATATAAAAATACACAGGTTTTTTTTAATCGATCACAATATTTATAGTCACTAGAAAAGTAAGAATTAAGTAAATAATAAATGATGTAATTTTCAAGAACGTTAGCGTGAAATATCGCCGTTTTAAGATGAAGGTTATAATATGAGCCTTCCTCAAACAAATTAAGTAAGTATTTATCATGGTTTATAAATAACATTAAAATATAATTAAGGATTGAGCTAGGGCTTTTAAAGCTTCAGAACCATAAAGAATAACTTTAGTAAATACTGCATTGTGAGGATATTTGCCTTTAGGTAGGTGGAGTCTTCAAATGAAGACAAACGTTTACTTTATCATGCTTTTTATACAAAAGTTACAAAATGTATTTTCTAAACTTTCATACCACGGCTAAGCCACAAACATAGAGTTTAACAATGAATAAAACATATTTATTTGAAATATTTACATATAATTATTTGTTCTCTTTCTTTTTACCTTCTTCATAATTTACATGAGTACAAAAGTTTATCATTTGTTTACTTTTCTAAGCTTTTCCAAAATAATTATATTCACTATATAGGTATTTTTCCATACCATGTCTTATTACCCTTTCAGTACGTTTGCATTCAATTACATAAAAGGGGTAGTAATAGGGGAGGTAGATTTTAGAGGATCTGTGTCAGTATTTGCTTGAGGAAAAATTGGAAATATAATTAAGAATGTGCAACACATATTAATCAACTCTGTGATACAGTCGGCTAGAAATTGTAGATTTACACAAACTCTATTGCAAATGGATCATTTATGATTAAACATTAATGGATATAAAGAATTATTATAAGTTGAATTATTAAATTATATTTGAATAAAAAAACTACATTTTAAAGTCCGTTTTTGACCATTTTAGAATGGCTTCAGTAATAAGCACTGTACACAAATCTTCATTCTGTCATAATAAGAACATACTGTTGGTGACCTGGTGGTCTAGGGTTAAGGTGTCGGACTTCTGTGCTGAGGGTCCGGGGTTCAATCCTCAGTCCCGGCACAGATTTATCTGATTGCCAAACCCTTCCTTCACCTCTGACAAGATGTGTATTAATCACAACTTGTGAATGTGAGGAATGCCAGGCCTCTACCGTGGTTCGGATTCCACGTTAAACTGTAGGTCCTCCATTTCATCTCACAATCACCCTACCATTACATATTAGCGTAAGTGCGTATAACCCGAACGGGTAGTAAGACGCGGTGCTAATAATAATAATAACATACTGTTGTTATTAACAAGAAACTTTGTCGCTTTAAACCTTAACCTCCTCGTCATTATAAAAACAGACAAGATGATTAAATTAGTTGAAAAATGACAACTCTGGTTATGGGAATGTTATCCAGGACCAGTTTGTCACTTTCTACTTAGTTGAGTTTTATTCAGCTATTAGGACTGATCCTATGGATAACCATCACGTTACAGCTTGTAGTGCACACGAATTAATAACAGACAAGTTAAGTCTAATGTCTATTTTACCTGTCAAAAATGCTGGTCTTCAAATGCTAGTAGATTATAATTTTAATGGGTAGATCCTTTAAAAAAAATACAAACTTTTTTTGTAACCATCATTGATCAAATTATTTTAATTTTTAAATAGTATTTATTTGAAGTATTTAAGGTGGACTTTCATAACCGACTAATTATATCAGCACAGGACTTATAAACTAACTTAAATATAGAGCAAACAAAATATTCATTCCAATGCCATTAATTCACCTCTATGAAAGGGGAAACTCACAATTCACCCATTATTCTATTTTGGCCATGCCAGAAATCAAACCCGGGAACCCTCACTCATTATATGGACACGCTACGAAAGGTAACTAAGATTTTAGATGAAAACATTATATTATGTTATTAGTTTTTAAAATAATGTTTATATTTATTTGTTAAGGTGTAATAAATGATCAGGCTAGATTTTATTTGCTAATATTTTTTATTCCCCTTTCTTTATTTTATATCAGCCTTAGTCTTCTAGGACGACGACATGTTTTGGTGATGTTACACTACCTTCAAGTCTGAGGAAAACCATTGTAATTGTAAATTATTGTATAGAAATATGTTAATTAAATTATAAATTTAAAATTTAAACATTAGGAATGTAAATAGTAAGGAGAAATTTAGAGTATGATACACGAAATAGTAAATAAGTAATAACTTGTATCAACAAGTTTATAAATACCTTATTTGTAATAAAGATGATTGATATTGATACTATTAGAAAGTCTGTGAATTTTTGAAGTGTTATATGGTAGAATCTTTTAGTGGGATTATCAACAAAAAGTAGTAAGCTACCAATATGAATAAATAAAGTTAAACACATGATAAATAAAATAGTGTTGCCAATGTGACATAAAGTGTGATTCATATGATGAGTACATGATGATACAGAGATATAATTTGTTTTATATTATGTAAAACATCAATTTCATGCTTAACTCCAGGGTTTTGTAATATATATATATATATACATACACACATAGGGGAAGGGGTCACAAAACCAATTGTATCTTTATTTGTATATTAATGCTCTCCTGTTTGTTCTCCTACTGCTGGACATTTCCGCCTAGTAACATTATAAATGCACTCGTTTCTGGATATTATGAATTTCTGCTGTACGCTAGGGTCATAAACGTTTTCATAGCTGAATCCATTAAAATATATTTATTTAATACTAATAAATTGAAATTTTCAATAATTTTTGTAACAAATAGGGGACAGAATTGTGGGGACTGGATTAAAATCCGTATAGTCCACAAATAGCTTTTTGGAAACAGTGGTCACCTGGTCTACCATCTTTCAAGGTGACCCAAGGACTCCTAAATTCGAAGCTGACCCCGGCTGTGAAAATACAGCGAAATCCACCAGTTGGTTAGAGTATAAATCACCATCCCAGAATAAATGTGTTCATAGAAGCGTTCACCTGTAAACACCTCAACACTATCATGGCTGAAAAGCTTTCTTCCCACAAACACACAACCCATTCCGTGGCAGCCCTGAAAAAAAGAGACCATTTTCTATTAACTTCTACACATCACAAATGCACACGTACTTTCCACGTTAGCCTACTAATCCCCCCCTTCTCCAAACACACCCAAATGACCCCCTCCACTATTACCACTCCCCCTTCAAAATATTTTTCTCAAAAGCACACACACACACAAACCTTTCGCTTGTAAGGACAAACTTGTCGCCCACATTCCCTAACAACTTATTGTTTACCCTTGAGTAACTTTCGCCCAACTTAATTGCCAAGTTAAACTTTTTTTATTCTTCAGCCCAATCCCTGAATATATCAAAGAGGAGAGTGAGAATATCTACATATTAATTTAGATAATTATTTTAAAATATATTTTTCATATGTATTAAGAGCCCTTCTGCACATCTTCAACTAAACCTCTGATAAGAGAAAGTTGTAATTAATCATATTTTTAATACGAGTAGTCTTTGTTCATTTAATATGAGCCTAGATGTATATATATCAGCTTATTACACTCAATAATTTAACATAAACTTGAGTGGGGATAGATTCCGTTTAAAAATCTAAATTAAAATGGTTTGATTCTTAACGTGTCATAAAATAATGTAATATTTTTTGTATAAACTTGTAAGATATAAAATAATAATTATTAAAGTTTTTCAATATTGAATATTAAATGTGCCGCTTAAGTTAAGTTAGTTTGTGAGTCGTGGGCTTATTAAATAAAACTTTATTTATAAATTACACGCTAAGACTTACAAAATATACTCTGATTATTTAGAGTGGTTTTATATTTGATTTTAAATCCCGTAAGACAGGATTTAAAAATCAATTAATAAAACTAATATTAATGAAACAATAACAAAAATAAAACAGAACAATAATTAAACAATCATATAAGTTAGATAGAAAACAGAACTAGTATTAGTGTGAGTAGAACTTCTTGCAGAAAATAAAATCTCCTACACACACTGTAATACTAAACGCACCTCTCAACTGTATGAAAGGTAGTATCGAATCTATCTCACGGCGTTAGTAGTTTTAAGGAATATTTTATGAATAACTGATATTATTTTAATTTCAGAAGACTTTTTTTTTTGCACCGAATATTACTAACTATTCATACAACTATTATTCTAACTAATTTAATTATTCAGGCGTTTAATTACCTTCGTACTGTTACCTATTAAGAATACAGGTATAATTATTTCCAAATCACTCATACCTCACATTATTAAATATAATTTTAGTACACTAACATAAACATATAATTACGAACTACGATAGCATAGAGATAAGATAATTGCTTTAAACATAAAATGGTTTAATTAAAACTGTGTTGGTTTTTAAATTTCTTGCAACTCCTTGGAAAGAGGAAATATTGTAAATCTCAAAAACATCTGATTAGAAATCTTGATGGATGTCGAAGTTTCATGACACTCTGAACCCAAAACGGGAGTTTTAATTATGTTATTTTTCTGTCGATATGACTTCATTCTTTGCAATAGTCCACATACATCCAAATACTCTTCCGAGATGCAGTCTCTCTTCTGTCCATTTCACCATCCATCCTTCCATTTTTACAGAACATTCTGCCCAAATACACTAAATCATTTACCTGTTCTAACATGTTTCCATTTATACTAAGCTGACAATCATTTTATGATCGGTCCTTATCAAAAACTATCGCCTTAATTTTGGAGACACTTAGACGAAGATCCATTTTGTCTTTCACCATATTCAAATAATTTAATACATTCTAAAAGTCCCTTTCATTCCCACGGAATTAATATGGCATCACCTGCATATAGTAGCACTCTCACGTTCACATTATCCATATATACACCAACCCCATCTTCAAAATCCTCCCTCATATTCGTAGCCATGAGAACATCAAACAACCTTTAAGACCAAACACAACCTTGTTAAAACTAAGAATAAATAATAGTAATCTTTTTTTAAAAAAATAAATGAAAGTATGCTTTGTTAATGTTCATTATAGAAATTTTAATCAATTATATTAGAAAAAAATATAATCACATTCAAACATTATTAACGGACTGTATGGTGAAGTGGAAGAGGATTAGAGAAAGGATCAGTGTTTTTGTAGTTTTTATAGCAAAATATTATTTTGGTGAAAATAAATAAAATGTTTCTCCAGTAGTAGCATTAAATTTAATTTTATTCACATGGTGACCTCAATATTTGTTGAATATCTGTCAAGGGTGTCTTGTAATTTAATGACAACTTTTTTCTCTTCATTTAAAAAGTTCCTCATCTAATGCCGTCATGATCATGACAGATATTCAACAAATTGTTGATATCAACATATGAAGAAAATTAAACTCTATGTTTATACTGGAGCAATACTTTATTTTAAGTGTATAAACCGAACGGGTAGTAAGACGCCGTACTATATAAAAAATGTTTATTTTGACTAAAAATTTTTTCTGATACAATATCTGCAAAAACATTGGCATCGCCTTCTAACTCAAATTAAAATGAGAAAAAGTTTTTAATTTTGTGGTAAGTTTAACATAAAAGTTGGTGACGTGGTGGTCTAGGGGTAAGGTGTCAGACTTCTATGCTGAGGGTCCGGAGTTCAATCCTCGGTCCCGGCACAGATTTATCTGATTGCCAAACCCTTCCTTCACCTCTGACAAGACGTGTATTAATCACAACTTGTGAATGTGTGGAATGCCAGGCCTCCACCGTGGTTCGGATCCCACTTTAAACTGTAGGTCCTCCATTTCAACTCACAATCACCCTACCATTGCACATTAGCGTAAGTGCGTATAACCCGAACGGGTAGTAAGACGCGGTGCTAATAATAATAATAATAATAATAATAACAACAACATAAAAGTTATTAACGTCTAATTCTTATGGTAAGGATTTCAAGTTTTTTTTTAGTGGATATACGATAATACAGTAGAAAATTACATTTGAAAAAACATCAGTTCACATAGCCAAGATTCATACCCTGATTTTTAAGTCAACAGCAGTCAAGTCCAATGAGGTGCTAAAACACCTTAGGCCGTTTGATCACCGGGTTTAGTGATATATCTAATTAAAAAAATACATAATTTACTATAATCACAAAATAGTGAGTCTCAATTTATCAATACATTAGATTAATAACCCATTTAGGTAGCCATATGGTATAAAGCATGGTCTCGTAATAGACTGGACTGCCGAAGTTGGGGAGATCATAGTTTGACCCCGGTCGGGTGTAGTGAGGGTTGTTCTTCCTACATAGTTTTCCATTATTTTTCTCTTTAAAACATTGGGTACGATTCTATAAAATTATACCTTCCTTAGCTTTATTCCATGGCATAATTTTATTTTAGCACCATGTATTACTTCCTGTTCCGGTATTAATTACACTAATGTGTTAGAAAATGGCAAGTTTTAAATTTAGACGAAGTATATGCGCATTTTTATGAAAGGAGACTGGAAAACCATATATGAAAAATTACCCTCGGTAGACCCGACTGGGATTCGAACACTGATCCCCCCATGTGGGTCACTAGCGTAGCTATCATAATATAATAATAATAATATTGCATGTCTGGGCTACATCACTCGTAGCTCAGTTTGTGAAAAGATTAGCTAGTACTACTGTACTGTTGCTCAGGGGACGTTCGGATGTACTGATCGTACATCTTTTCCGTGGAGGCTCTTTGCATATCCCTGTGAGGTGAGGTGATGGTGATAGTGAGGATAAGGGTGATGGTGAATATGAGGTGGATAGGGAGTATGAGGGTGTGGAACTGGTGGAAACTCTTAAACCTAGCTTAAGACTAACTAACCAAACCCTAGTGACTGTTGGTGTGATTCCCCTTAAGAGAAAAATACCTAAGGTACCAGCCGGGAATCAAACCCTGGAACCTTAAGCCTGTAGCCAGGTGCACTGAACACTACACCATGGAGGTGGTTACAATTCAAGTGAGACTATGGGTAAGAAAGTTAATGTTACACTGCATTACAAAATAAATAAATTGAAGATAGACCAATATTCGCTTCCAAAGACAGCAGAAATTAATTACATTTAAAAAATAAGTTCAGTGAACAACAGTACAATTTGACGAAAAATACAGGGATGATTACATTTTAAACCCTTGCATCTTACCACGTATCCAAGATCATCACTTAAAAAAAGAAAACCTATGAGGATGGTGAAATGATCAACACTACATACGTATCTCCAATTTTTACATAGGCGATAAAGAAAATCCTCTGTCCAGGTTACAATAGTAATCAATAGGCGATTAGTTAAATTCTGAGTCTTGTTAGCTTGCGAAACAATTTTAAATACCGAAAGAAGATCCCATACTAAATGAGTTTGTCGACCTCTGACTTAGCTGATATTGCAGTCTAAACGTAAAGCCGCACTACCAGGATTTAAATCTCTTTCGGTGCGTCATGTTTTTAGATTTATGCAGCATAACATATTTTACAACACATTTTTCTAGCTACATATCTTACTACATGTTTGGGATGTACAGTTGTACACATATATACTAGTTACACTATTGTTGTTAGGCAGGAGTAGGGCTAAATTTAATATTTAGTGTACCCTCATTCATGGAGAGAGAGAGCGAAAGAGATAGAGCGAGAGAGAGAGAACGAGAGAGAGAGAACGAGAGAGAGAGAACGAGAGAGCGAGAGAGAGAGCGAGAGAGAGAGCGAAAGAGAGAGCGAGAGAGAGAGCGAGAGAGAGAGCGAAAGATAGAGAGCGAAAGAGAGGGCAAGAGAGATAGCGAGAGAGATAGCGAAAGAGAGAGCAAGAGAGAGCGAGAGAGAGAGCGAGAGAGAGCAAGAGAGAGAGAGCAAGAGAGAGAGAGAGCGAGAGAGAGAGCGAAAGAGAGAGAGAAAGTGAGAGAGAGAATTAAAGAGAGAGCGAGAGAGAGAGTGAAAGAGAAAGCGAAAGAGAGAGCGAGAGAGAGCGAAAGAGAGAGAGCGAAAGAGAGAAAGCGAAAGAGAGAGAGCGAAAGAGAGAGAGCGAAAGAGAGAGAGCGAAAGCGAGAGAGAGAGCGAAAGCGAGAGAGAGAGCGAAAGAGAGAGAGCGAAAGAGAGGGTGAGAGAGAGAGTGAGAGAGTGTGAGATAGAGAGAGAAATAAGGAATTAAAACATCAATATACCAGTCCACGATTCGAAATCCAACTTCTCCGTCATCGGCAGTCCAGTCTATTATGCGACCAAGGCAGGATACACCACATCATTAAAAGTTTAGTTAAGTGAGATTCCCTCCCCCATGAAATGGAACCTTGCGTGTTTAAAGTTGCTGTAGGGGACGCGAGAAAAGGAAAGTGTTTTCGTAGTTTTTATAGCAAAACTTTTTTTTTGGTTAGAATAAAAAAAAATTCTCCAGTAGAAACATAGTTTAATAATCTTCAAATGACGATATCAACATTCTTTGAATGTTCGTCATAAGCGTAGCAGCGTTAGATGAAAAACTTTTTAAATGAAGAGAGAAAGTTATCATTAAATTATTCCAGAACACCCTTGGCAGATATTCAAGAAATGTTGATATCACCTTGTGAAGCAAAATTAAACTACTCGTATATCATATTGTATCTACTTTAGAAATATTGATTTATTTTGACCAAAACATATTTTTAAATAAAAACTGCAAAAATACTGACGTTTTCCCACGTCACCTCCATCCCCACCAAATGCTGGGTTCACTTCCTCTAAATTCAACCTTTACAATTCCTAATCCATTAGCGTAATTAGTACTTAAGCGTATAACCCGAACGGCTAGTAAGACAAGGTGCTAAATAATTATAATACATCCCCACCATTATTCCTTAAGAATTTGTGTGGCAGGTTTTGGTAGGAAGAGCCTTCGGAAAAATAATTTTTCCTACCAGAGCATTACCATATAAGCTGTACCCTGACATGTAAGACCCACTTCATTTGTGGACAGAAGACACAAATAAATTAAACCAATTTAATTTAGCAAGTGTTCCATTTGACCTTGTTTCCGAGTGATTTCCACTAAACTGTTTGTATACCATAGTCTACACGATATTTCTCTACCTGTCGACTAAGTATTTTCCATGGGTTATTCCTGGTTATTTCTAATACCAAGTATTTTTTTAGTTTGACACCTTAGCTTAGTAAGTAACGTGTCTGTATACTGAACCAAGGGTCCCGGGTTCAATTCCAAGCAAGGCCGATTAATTTATTTTTAGGGAAATGTGGGTTTCTCCTTTCAGAATGATGAATTAACTACTTGGTGCTGGTCTTTTTTTTTAGATACAATTAGTTTATAAATCGTGTTTTGATATAATCAATCGATTGAGAAAGTGCTTGCTAATTACCTCAAATAAATAAAATAGTATTTTATGCATTTTATGCGTGACTTGCATTCAGGCCAAAGGAGGCCATTTTGAATAGTTCGTAATAATGTTGAGCAGCTTCATATTACTGGAGTAGGAACAAGACTATAACCCGGAAACAAGGTCATATGAGGCACATGTTTATATTAACTTGTTAAATTGTTTTTATGTATCAAGTTCATCACTTTTGCGGGTCCCACATGTTACTGTAAATTCTATATATTAGGTTTCTGGTAGTAAAAATACCTTTCAGACTGTTGATCGTATAAAATTCAAAACGTACTGGTTGTTTGTCTCTGCTCTTAAAAACACACCGCAGCATGTGCTGGACTAGAACCCAATATCATCTCTGAGGGAACTCCAGGTCTTATGGAGAAAAGCTTTATCTTCGCTCCATCTCAGTTAACTGTTGCCAAATCCCCTAACTCTCGGTTATAATGGAAAATGGTGTGCTGGGGTAAGGAGGAGCTACTGTCAACATCAAATAACCAGAGTTGCAAAATTATATTATATTTGAGAGAATATTTACCACATAAAAACGAGAGAATGACAACGCTGTTTCCCAACAGTAACCATGCAGTTCCCTCAACGATGATATCCAGTGTAACCAAATCACATTCTTTGTGAGAAATATGCAAAACAGAGGCATGTGTATAGACTTGGAGATAATTGACTTTGTGAGTGTGCTTAGGAACTTGTCGAGAACAAGCCATGAATACATTTCTCAGAGTGGGAATTAGAATGTTATTACAGTCCAATTAACATAAGAATAACTTTATTTGACAGAGAGTTTATTTATCAACTCTCACATATTGATACTTCAGTTCAAGTGATCGTCACCTTTTTTATATATATTTTTAATCATAATTTATTAGCCAATTGCTAATTTTTCTTATCTTTAAGTGAACTTAATTTATCTGTTCTTCAACTATATTTACTCTTAATATCACAATTTTATTTTAACGTTTAACTATTTCATCAATTTCTAATATTGTGTACTTTATTCTTAAGCTTATATTTGTGTTATTTTACAATAAATTCTAATAACAATATTTTTGCATTTTGTAATTTACATTTCAATGACTTCTCAAAATTCACTATTTATATCAGCACATACAAACTTAACCTTCAATTAAATTTAATACGTGGGGGCCCCAATCGAAGGCAGCCCCAATGTTTTCTCCGTCTACTTTTGATAAAAGTTGAAGGATATCGTTGACACTTTAACGCTATACTCTCTAGTCGAATTGAAAATAAATACAGCAAAATTGACGGGATTAAATGATGGGAGGAGACAACGATGGCAGTGGTGTCGCGCCGGCTGTTCGCACGTGGAGACAGTCGTCTGAAGTGAACATTCGGGTTGAGACTAGGGAAAGTGAAACATGTATCGGTATTCAGTAGAAGAGCATGTGCTTATTTTGAAGACGTATTGGCTTGGTGGGTTCATACAGAACTGTCACAGATAGTTTTTGGAACGGTTTGGTGGCCGTGACCCGTCGTCAAAACGTTGCATTCAAAAGTTGGTGAAAAAGCTTCAAGCCACAGGAACGTTTTTGGACCAAAATGGTGGAGGAAGACCAAAACTCTCTGAAGAAACGGTGCATTAGGTTACAGACAGACTAAAGTATTATCCACTTGAGCCCTTACGGAGACTATTGCAAGAAATCGGAGTATCCAAAACGTGTCAAAGAGCTGTGAATAACGCCACCTTGCATGTGTACCGGTCTACAGTTGTCCACGAATTGAAAGATTCAGATTGAGAAAAACACATACATTACTGCCGTTGGTTCCAGATTTTCATATCTGACAATCCAGAGACCACACTTGGTTTAGTTATGATGTGTGGTTACACTACATAAATTCTAAAAACAATCGTATTTGGGCTAGTGATAGCCCGCACGCACTGCACAGGGAACCCTTTCATCCTCAGAAGGTCGGTGTGTTCTGTGCCGTATCAAAGCTGCACATAATCGGACCCATTTTTTCCGACACAACTTTGACGAGTGTCATCTACAGTGAGATGTTCCAGGTTTTTGTTAACCAAATATACGACGAGGAGCTCAGCCGTGGTTTTTTTACCAGCAGGATGGGGTGACATGCCACACTTCTGCCTCGAGTATAGCAGAGATTGAATCATTCTTTCCAGACAGAGTTAGCCTCCAAGGTCACCCGATTTGACTCCAACAGATTTTTTTCCTTTGGGTTAATCTTATAGTGTGTGTACAGGAACAAACCCTATATGCTGGAGGATTTAAGGGAGAAGATCCAGCGCAAGATCCAGGAGGTGTTTCCTCAGGTTCTGACTGCACCTTCAGGAATATGGAGCATTGTAATTGGGAACACAAGGAGGACCCTTCCAGCACATGTTGCAATCTGTCCCCATTTCTCATACACACAGGTAGGACACTTCCAGCACATGTTGCAACCTGTCCCCATTTCTCATACACACAGGTAGGACATATTAATGCTTCGCTTCATTTTAGCCTATCTGCTCAATGTAAACTGACGCTTTCTGGGGCTATCTTCGAGTCGGACACCCTGTATCTACTTTTTGATGCTTTTTTAAATTTATATTCTTAATAATATTAAATCCACCTACATCTGTTTAGTTATTTATTTCCACTTCTTACAGATCACTATTATCAACTGTTTACATACTGTGCTCGGGTCAGTTAATAAAGTACCTTCATTTTTCTCTATCATTCCAACATTCTTCCTCCTTTAAATGCTTCCTTTCTTCTTCTCCTCTCACTTACATATTTTCTGTTTTCTGTTCCTCTCATCTCTTTCTTGGCCTCCATTACAGTTTTTTTCCTACATACTTCATCTCATTAATTCTCTTTGGTATTATATTCATTTATATCCTCATTACATGACCATACCTTCTTATTCTTGCACACTCTAATATCTCATGAACTACCTGTACACCCACTCTTTCCCAGATAACTTCATTCCTTCATCTTTTCATTCAGATTAATAATGTTTTAATATTTATATATTATTTGATGTAGTTATAATTTTTAATTTATATATTGTCTTTTTGAGTTATCAGTTATAATTTTACATTAATCATCCATTTTATATCTACTCTTATAATTTTTTTTCCTAATTTAAATATCTTAAGTCCTTATGGGGTTTGAAACATAAGTTTTCTTTATCACCACGTCTTACTACCTTTTAAGGTTATTCGTATATGAACTAATTATGCCAAAGGGCTAGGAATGATGAAGGTTGAAGTTAGATGAAGTTTACACACATTTTCGTGGAGGGAGAGTGGAAAAACCATTTAGGAAAACCATCCTTAATAAACCTGACAGGGATCGAACCCCCAGCTCCCTAACTTTGGCAGTCTAGAATATTGTGAAAGTAACGCCTTAGAAGAGAGATGGCTAGACTTTTCTGACCAGTGGGTCCCTTAAGGACCAACTAAATTTTGAACTAGTCCAGTGTGCCACCTGAGCTACATTTTTAATTAGTAATTAAACTTAAGACTGGTCGAATATTAAAAAATTCAATCAGCAACTCAAATACAATTGTATACAGTTTATTAATAACTAAATATTATAGTAAAATGTATTGAATTGTCAAAGTGAGTGTATTAAAAGTAACATCTTAAAGTGGGAAAAAATTAATATATAAATGTTAAAATCAAAAGATTACATCATTTTATACTAGCAAAAAAATGTATGTTCGGTTCATAAATGGTTGTCTTCAATAGCGCACAAAACAATTTCCAAAAGTTGACTTTACAAAGCTTATTGTGACATGTGAATGAAATGGTTATCGAAATATTATTGAATTCAAAAAATAATACCACGTTGGGAGAAGTTTTATTTATGGTTGATATTCTTCATGTCGAAGTGCCGCTCCAATCTTGCACGCGTGCCATAGATTTTCCATCCCTACCTTAGACCGTGCGGTCACCGGAGCGGGTCATATTAAATTAGTCCTGAAAAATGAGTATTATGTGACCTTATCCATATTTTCCTTTTAACTTTCAATTATACATGAAATTAAGCAACCTTTTGTAAAATTTACAAATATGATACTTGATACAGCTGTTTGTAACCTTAGATTATTTTGCTCTTATAGTTTCTCTATTTTTGTACAAATTGTTTAACAAGCTTTTGCTTTTTTCTAAAGTTCTATATGTACTAACTATATGTATATAAATGATTATATTTCCGTCCTCACAATAGTGTTTTGAGATGTAGTACTGCTATGTAATTTGATTATACAGATGCAGATAGCAAACATATTATTTCAGGCTACAAAGTCAAATAAACATGGGTTTTAAACGAGCTAATTTAAAACTTGAGCAAGATTTAGATGGTTGTGACGTAATACAGCTTTCTTTTTCTAGACCAAGTCATTTTTTTACACTTATTTTCATTTTTATTTTTAATTTTTACATAATTCAAAACCATTTACCAAGCATTAACCAACTATAATAAATGAAGTGGTTTTAAAAAAAAACTTCATATTTTTAATTTGTCTACTTGTAAGTTTTCTTAACGACCTCACTGCTACTTGAAATTCTGTCAAGGTCTTCATATTTTTAATTTGTCTACTTGTAAGTTTTCTTAACGACCTCAGTGCTACTTGAAATTCTGTCAAGGTAACGTCCTACTGTATAAATAGTTTGTGTTAAAGTGGGTTAGAATAGAACGCGGTCCAACCTTTGGATCAATAACTCTTGGTACTGTGCTTACCAAGGCAGCCATATTTAAAAGTGGACGCTCTCTATTAATTCCATAATTTTTGCTTCAAAGTTACGTAGCTCATGAAATATAAAATTTTGATCGTAAAAATGTATTTAATATAGCACCGTAAACTCACTTGCCGTTTGTATGCCACCAAGTCCTAATACCCTCCGGAATATACGAATATCTACTAATTAAGATAATGTGTTTCTGATTATTAATTAATTAATTTTAGTACCGCGTCTTTACTACCTGTTGGATGATACGTCTATGTAATAATTACGCTAATGGACTAGGGATTAGGAAGGCTTAATTTAGAGTAAATGCACCCACATTTTCATGGAGGGAGAGCGGAAAACCCTTTAGGAAAAAACTCTTCAATGCACCCAACTGGGATCGAGCCACAATCTCCCCCAGCTTTGGCAGTCTAGTTCAACACGTTAGACCACGTGAACACCGAAGTGGGTTTTCCTGATGGGGAGGGTTGAATTTAGAGTAAGTGTACACACATTTTAATGGAGAGAGAGTGGAAAACCAGTTAGAAAAACACCCTAAATTCAATAGACCAGGATTCGAAATCCGATACCCCCGTCAAAGACAGTCCTGTCTATTGCAGGAGTGACGCCTTGGACAGTTCGACCACTAGAGCAGATAGCGAATTTTATTTTGATTTAAAATTTCTGTTCAGATGTCATCATGCCTATGAAAAATATTAAATAATTTTTATATTAAATATGTAAAAAAAATTATATTAATGCATATCTTCAAAAAACAAATTTTTATTTATTTTTGATAAAAGTTTTTTTATAGTAAAAAATACGTAATTAGGAACATTAAACTGGGCATTCTCCTATCTTACCTTATAACGTTTTCTGTGACGTCATGGAAATTCAAGGTAGGATTTCCTGTGTTAATGAATTTAGCTTTAATTCGGCGAGCTTAACAGAATTAACATTGAAACAAAATCCATTAATATTTGAATCATTCTAATGTTTATTTTACATTTTCACAAAATAATTTTTTTTATCATGAAGTGTTTTTTGTCAATATAGTATTTCTAGGATATTTGATTTAGTTACGAAAATTAGAAGTATGAATTTTCCTGCCATATGCAGATTAAAAATATCCGTGCAAGCACATGCCTATCTAGAATAGGAAAAAAGGAAACTGTCAATTTTGTACATAGCAAAATAGTAGAGTAAGTGCTTAAACTCTTCAGTGGAAGAGGGGCCAGTGCTATCAGCAGAAATACAGGTTAACTCGTAGGTTGAAATTCTCATTTTACTCCTTCACTTCCAATCTTGTACATTATGAGATTGCTTTATGATAAGATACAATTCACTTTGAATTCACTAATTAGGAAACATGGATAAAGTAGGGTAGTAGAAAGTGATAGTTAAGGAAAGTATTTTTAAAGTTTTTATATATTAAATAATTGGCAAAATAAATCAAATATTGCTCCATTACAAAGATAAAGCTTAATTTTCTTCACGTGACGATATCAATAGGTGTTAAATATCTGTCAAGGGCGTTATGGAATTTATTGACTACTTTTCTTCTTAATTTAAAAAGTTTTTCATTCAATGCTAAAATGCTAGTGACAGATATTCAACAACTGTTGAAATTACTACGCTTAGAAAAAATTACTGTTGACTTGTTATATAACTAGTAAATAGTGGTAATTGGTAAGTCAGATCCTAAAATAACTTTTTGCTTAATAGATTCACGATCAGTATAGTATAATTTTAATAGTAAATACATTTTAGAAAGTACTAAAATTTTTTATGTGCTCAACATTAATACAATTTGACTAATTTATTTGTGTTGTTTTAGATATTAGTATAATCCATCAAACATAACAGATATAGATTAAATGTATTTACTTTTGATGTATTGATGGGAGAAAGTGGATCCGAAGAAGGTTTATATCTTAAAGACTTCTTTATTAAAATTAGATTATAACTCAAATATCTGTTTTCATCCCATCTGCTTTCATCTTACTACCCGGTCGGGTTGTACGCACTTACGCTAATGTGTAATGGTAGGGTGATTGTGAGATGAAATGGAGGACCTACAGTTTAACGTGGGATCCGAACCACGGTGGAGGCCTGGCATTCCACACATCCACAAGTTGTGATTAATATTCTTCTTGTCAGAGGTGAAGGAAGGTTTTGGCAATAAGATAAATCTGTGGTGGGACCGAGGATTGAACCACGGACCTTCAGAACAGAATTCTGACACCTTACTCCTAGACCGCCAGGTCACCTACGACCTATAAAGAATATTAGGCCTACACACGTATAAATTAGTGGACCTGGCACGAATAAGGTTGTATTTTATGTTAATGTACAAGCATTTGCATGGAGGAAGAATATGAAACCATTTTAATAAATAGCCTCGTCAGTAGATCCGGCCGGGATTCGAATACGATCTTCCAACAACCGGCCATCCAGTCTATTGCGAGTGTGACGCCTGAGACCATTTGACCAATAAAGTGGGTTTGTCTATTATTGCTTACCTCACTTACATTATTTATTTATTTTATTTAAATAACTAAACGATCAACATGTATGTTTAATTTTAATAAATACTTTGCCTTTACTTGTGAATATGCGGACAAGGTTGTCAGTCACGTCTTGCCTGGTTTACCAACTATGAAGAAGTCAGAGTGATTGTTTTACACTCTCCCTCCACGCGTATGCGAGTACACCTCCTATGAGTCCTGACAAATCTAATCCCTATCTCATTAATGTAGATATACCTTGATTATGGTTGGAAGAACAGTTTGGAAAATTCAAACATATTTCTTTGCAATCAAAACTAATAACATTTTACTTTGATTTGTGTTATTCTATAGGTATTGATAATATCTATAATAAGTAACGGCTATAGATATCATGGTTGATGTATGAATATATTAAAATTGTTTTGGTAACTTTAGTACCTAGCTTCTACAGTTCTTCCTACCAAAATCAGACTATATTAAATCTGACGGTCAATAAGACGTATATAGCGGGAAAAATAAACAAAATTTAATGGCAGACATTTAAATAAAGATCAAATTATAAACGAAAACTTTTAATTCTACATTTATTTCGACCATGTGACATATAACCTTATAAAAAGAACGTTGCTTTGCGTAATCTTAATAAAACCGTGAGTTAATATATTTAGTAAAATGTCACCTTCAAACAAATATTACAATGACATGCGAGATGCAGATTTTCTGATAAAAGTAAAATAAAAACCTCATAAATGAAATTAGTAAGAAAATATTTTCCCCTTATAAATACGGAATAGGAAGCTTAGACGGTAAAGTAGATGTGAGTAACTGTATTGTCATTATTTACTTATTCATATAAAGTACTCCAATTTAAACAATTAATTCCTTGGTATTATGAATAACTTAACATTCTATGTGCGCCCAAACAAAACAAAAACTTGTTCACAATTTTGCCTGCTCCCATATTGGTTTGTATGTACCGGTGGAACCCGACTAGGTGGCGTAGTTGGACAACGCGCTAGTTTCGTGTTGAGCTATACTACTGAGGACGGGAAGATCGAGGTTCGAATCTCGCTCGGGTGAACTGAGGGTGGTTTTTACTAAATTGTTTTCCACTCGTCTTCCACGAAAAGATGGGTTCACTACCTCTATATTCAACCTTTCCAATTCCTAACCCATTATATTAATTAGTACTTAAGCGTATAGCCCAAACTGGTAATAAGACGTGGTTATAAGTATTATGGACCCATGGATACAGCCAAAACGAAATATTCAAACTTTATATTTACCTCGAGGCCAAGAGTTTATTTTAATTCTGGCCCTGAAATTAAGAGTAAGATACACGTATTAATGACTTACAAACACTCAAAATTTTCCCAAAATAGCTTTAGGGATTTTGCTTAAACCTGATGTATGGATAGTGTTTAAATTATAAATAACATCTTATACCTATTTTTCATATTTTATTTCTATTTAATGGAAGACTACCGACAGTTGATTTTTGAAAATTCAACATTAAAAAAAATACCTTTTTTTGGTTCAAAATGTATATCTGAAGGGTGTTTAATATAACTATAAAATTATTCTTTGTGTTGTTTAATAATAATTTATGTTTGAAAATTTTGTTATAAACTATAGAAAATTATATTAGAAAAAAAGACTGTGCAAGGTAATTTATGTATTTGTGTACTGACAATTATTGGTTTTAATTTTAAAATGAAAGGATTGCTTTGGAATATAGATTGGAATATAGTATATTGGACTTGACATCAGGGAAATTACTTCATTTTCCGAACTTGCGTGAACTTTTGGATTCTTCAACAAAGAGTGTTAACCATGTTATGATTAATTTCTTGAGTAATTAAAAAACATTTAGGGATAATTTAAAAACTTCAACACTGATAAGGACTTAAGTCAATTTGTTATAAATCAATTCAAGTTCAAGGAACAAAATGATTCTAGGAGATGTTTACAATAATTCTTACCTCAAGTTGATGAATGATATTTTCATCTAGAATTAATTGGTCTGAGATCAACATCGGAATTGAGTGTCACTTTCAAGTTGAAGTTTTGGATTAACATTGATTCAAACATGTTTACACATCTAACAAAGCTTGTTTTTTTAGCACCACGTCTTACTACCCGTTCGGCTTATACGCCTATGTACTAATTACTCAACTGTGTTAGTGATTAGGAAGGTTTAATTTAGATGAAATAGATTCGCATTTGCGTGGATGCAGATTGGAAATACATTTAAGAAAACCACACTAAGTGCATCCTAACCGGAGAAGATTCCCGATCGTCCTGTCATCAGCAGCCCAGTCTATTGCAAGCGTGACGCCTTAGACCATGTTGTCAGTAAAGCAATTCTCTATGGTATAGCTTATAAGAGGGTCACAGTGTAATCCGTCAAGGTAGGAGTGCTAGCTTTCAGGGTAAGCATAGTTTATAATAGTTATTATTTTAACTAGTCCTCAGTAAACTACATCTAATTATAGAACTGAAAATAAAATCACTATTTGGCCTCAAGATATGACAATATTACATCTAAATATAAAGTTTGAACAAAATTCGTCAAACAATTCCGGCTGTAGCACCAGGTAGAGAGATACAGATGGACAGACCGAATTATGAGACCGTCCTTTTTTGAGTTCAAGGGCAAATAAAATGTCAAGATCCATCATAAACTCGAGAAAGTAAAAAAGCAATTAAGTATGAGATGTCTAGAGATGAATAATATGAATCACATTCGCAGCCACAACAGTTTCGAAGGCTTAATAACTTCCGCCAGTTTTATTAGTTCTAAAATCATTCCATTAAAATAACTAGTTCAAAAGAAATCAGATTCTAGTTAGATTGAACTTGAACTAATTTGAGTACAACGTGCCTTTAAATATGTTTCCAAATCTTTGAGAAAAAAATTGGCACTATATGTTTTTACCCTATGAGAATTTCCAGCTTATAGTATAGGTACAGAGCAGTAAATATTAATTTTTAGTTTAAAGTAATCTCTTTTTCCTTAAGACCTCATCAGAGCTATTCATTTGGTTATATGATGATGTTAAGAACAGTAAGTTCGAATTTAGAAAGAATGCTCCAACATTTTCTTGAGCTCAAGGTTAAAATCTCAGACGGGTGTGGTAAAATTTTATTTTTAATTAAATGGTTTTTCAATCTCTCCTCCCAAATGTGGGTACACACTCTTAAAAGTTCAAATGTGTTCATGCTTATCCTATTAGTGTAAAGATGGGGTTAACCTGGATGGATATTAAGCCACAGAGCATATGTATAAACAGCCATTCGATTAACTAACAAGGGGAGGCCACGACGTTCGGATCTTGGATTATCTTCAAACTTTGTACACTTTTAGTAGTCCATTAGGAAAACATAATGTGCTAGTAGTAAGGCGTACTACTTAGGCGTTTTCGAGAAAATCGCAAGAGAAGTTTTACACGTCGAATATGTACCGGTGCGTTGCGACTATAAGCACGAGATGTTGGTGGTCGAGTGGTTAGCGTTCCAACTCTGTAATCATTGGATAGCTGTATCGAGTCCCGCTGATTCTTTTTTTTTTCAACACTGGTCATATTCTTTCATATATATTACAATTCAAAGGTAATATAATGAAAAAATACGTGTATTTGCATGAACTTTTACTGAATTTCCAATGTTATTTGGCTGTTTACTAATTTTTATTACTACAACAAATATTATATTTATAATTATCGACAAGTAAACAACCAAACGCATAAAGTTTTCCTGAAAATGTATGCCGGTCGTGATTTGCGAAATCCCTCATACCTGAAATCGGGTAAGGTACCCGGAACTGCTTTGCACCTGGACGCTTTGACCTGCAGACACAGGTTT
>CABFWB010003512.1:20846-31546 GCA_902151455.1 Timema bartmani | reverse complement strand
GCCCTGATTGCCCGCACGCTGAACGCTCAAAAGCAACTCGCCTTTATTTTAAAACCTTATTTTGAATGTTAAAGAAGGGCGAACTCCACGAATTAGAAGTATGAGCATAAACTGCATGTGTTCTTGAGCACGATGGAGAGATTAAAAAAAAACCCGTTTTTGAATTCGCCCTTCTTGCACGCAACGCCTCATATATAAACTAGAAAAATATGTTGAAATAAATACATTGTTGCATAAACACTCCCCCAAAGAACATAAATGAAATAATATACATTTCTACAGAAACAGTGAAAAAAGAACATCTCTGTCCACCAAAAAAGTAAAAATTAATTTCACATTTCAAATGCCTGAATAAAAATATATTATATTTGTTTATAACTCAGAAACTGTTGTTTCATAAAATTATATTTCAAACAAAGGAATTTTATTTTTTAAAGATTACTGCGACTTTAAAATGATACTTCAAATAGTTACGGAGAAATAATCAAAATTGGAATTTTCTTTTTTGCGTAAATTATTCTCAGACATTTTTGTGGGAAGATTAGCTTCCATTTTAATAGTAATGATAAACAATGCCTGGATACAAAATTCAAACAAAATCGTTAAAATGGATTTGGAGAAAAGTTGTTTTTATCTTTATTTGTTCTACCCTTAATTCGAAAAATTTCTCGGGGGAACCAAATAAAAACTTTAAATGCCAAGTTTCAGCCTGATTGTTAAAATGGTTCCAGCTCTAGTCCAAGATACAGACACACAGTAAGACAAAGAGGTGGCATCGGCCCAAATCGCTCGCTATTACGGTTCTAGGAAAACACCTATCCGAATCTCGAGTCTGATTTTTGTGACGACCACAATAATTCTCTCTCCGAAAGGTCGAGAGGAACTAAAAAAGGAAACTACTATTTTATTTATATGTTTAATTAGTTGGAGGCACTAGTAGCTCACATCCCATAAAGGGAATCTTCCCATCCCCCCATTTAAAGAATTCAATTTCCATGTAAGGGGCGGCTAGCAAGCATCAAGTGTCGGAGGGGTAATAAAGGGTGAAATTACCACTTACCGGTCATCCCCCCCCCTCTTACCCTCGACCAGGAAACTGCTCGACCAATGTCCGCTAATGATCCCAAGCTTCTCGTTATATTGTAATTACAGTTACAGACCTCATCCAGTGGAAATTAAGGGAAGGGGAGTTGGGGGTGGGGGAGAGGAAGGGAGAACCTATCTCCCCCTATCTCCCCCTATCTCCCCCTCTGTCCACATTTGTACAACACCCCCGCAGGGTATCTCTGTTTGTGGTCATAGAGAGAATATTTTGGTTAGGAAGATCAAAATGTTGACGAAAATCTACGGTTATGTTGCGGGCTTTCTATTAGTAAGCAAACAGGACATTTTATTTCAACTCATTTAGAAATAATATTTAGCACCGCGTCTTACTACCCGTGTGAGTTATACGCTTAAGTACTAATTACGATAATGGGCTAAGAATTGGGAAGGTTCAATATAGAGAAAGTGAACCCGCATTTCCGTGAAGAGAGAGAGAGCGCGAGAGAATGGAAAACCATCTAGGAAAAATCATCCTTTATATACTTGACTGGTATTCGAACACCGACCTCTCTACCACCGAAAATCTAGTCCAAAAAAAGAGTAACGCGTCAGACTATGCGTGATTTCTCAATATTATTTAAATTGTAAACTACCCTCTTCGGTGATCGAATGGTTAAAGACATCACTCTCGAAATATACTGGACTACCTATGTAGAGGGCACCTGGCTTCGAATCAAGGTTGGGTGTACTGAGGATGATTTTCCCTAAATGGTTTTCCATTCTCCTTCCACGCCAGTGTGGAAATAAATATAACCTTCCTCATCCCTAAAACCATTAGCGTAATTAGTACATAAGCGTATAACCTGATCAGTTAGTAAGACATGGTGCTAAAAAAATATATATTCATTTCCGCTTAAGACGAGAAACTAAAAACAAACAAAAGAGTTCAATTTAATTAAAATAACGAGTATCATGTTTAATAATAAATTATTTGAGCTGGTAATATCATATTATATAAAATTCTGGGATGTCTAGCAGGTATACAGGCAAATAGGCTTAGGTATACTTCTTGTAAATTAAACCTTTCTCATAATTAACAAAATAAAGTAATTATACTACTATAAAGCCATATGGCTGACTCAATCACTCACTCATTGACATTAATACTTACCCACTTCCGGAGGAGCTAGAAACTTGAAATTTGTCAAACTTATAGATTCTAGCATTTAACCGACGGGAAAATTCCAAAATGTTAAAAATTTTAATTTTGAACACCCGAAAAAATTCAAAATGGCGGGAAAAAAATATGGAAAATTTTCCTTTTCACATCTTTAGCTCTCTACATACTCTGGATATACCCAAGGCTTCACCATCTATCTTTTCCATGTCATTCTTCCAATTTATACGAAGCCGTCCCAGTAGTGTAATGTGTCAAATACATTTTAACACTTACACTCAATGAAGCCCTATAATAGGTTTAAAACTATTACTTCCTAACACCTGGACCAGGCGATGAGAAAATGAGAGAGGCTTCCTTTGGGGTGTTCCCAACAGCCGCTGGCGAGCGCTAGTGGTCGGGTGTGCGTGATGCTAGAAGATTACCATCCCTCTTAGTACTTGGAGATAACCCTGCCCAATTCTATCAGTCCCGCTGGTATATAACGACCTGTCCTCGGTTCACGTAATATCTATTCTATCGTAACCATTCGTCGGAGGAACTGCTGGAACTTATTCACGAGCATCTGCTAAAATTACGTACTGAAGACAGCGATGCTTGAGGCGTCTGTGTCACCTCCTCGCTGCAGAGCAAGCTACGGTTGATACTATATTTATTGAGGGATAATGTATACTATCGTAGAGTTTGAGCTCTATTGTTTATGTCCATATGACTTAGTTTTTGTGTTTCAGTACTACTGACTTATTTCAATATTCCCATAAGGCATAATTTATAATAGTGGGCTTTATGCTCTATTTTTATATATCTATTAGAATTAGTCGCAAATAATAGGTTCAAGATTCGGCTCCTTAGACTATATGACCATGCTGCGGCTAGTTTAAAGAATATAATTAAATAAGGAATTAGATCAGGTTATCTAAGCTTTGTTTTACGACCTAATCGGGTCTGTAACTGAAACTTGTCTCTGATGTGTCTAACTGTGTACTGGTATGTGGTGATCAGTCTGTGGAGGTGCTACTTGTCCATAGTAGTGGCCCGCAGGGTTTTGTCTGTTGTGTAAGGACCCCTTGTGGCGGCTTTAGCGTTAATCGAAAATGATCACTATTTTGTATAATTTTATTGTCCCCTTTTCAAAGCAGAATAAATATACTATTAATTTCTCAGGCAGTTCTAATTAGGAATTGCCCGGCCGTAGTATCTGTAGCGCCTAGATTCCTGGTAGTTCGCCTTTTACTAGTTGTAAAATAATAGTTTCTACTCTAGGAGATTATAACGTTGTAATGGCTAACTCTCTATGGAGCTAACTCAAGCTAAATAGCTCATGTTAATTACCTCCCTTGTAGCTCCTTAAACTGGGACTAAATTTATGCGGCTTAGTTCTTTATATTTGAAATAATGTATTGTAGTTGTAAGCCTTACAGTCAGTAGAATGGAGTAGAATTATGTATGACAATTTTGTAATTAGATTTGATTACCGCCACTAATTTATATTGCCTTAAATTTCTGCCCTTCATCCTATTTGATGAATTAGTATTGTCCTGCTTTAACGATTTACAAACTTTCTTATTTGCACCTATGAGCTACATGTGTGGGTTATAGGGTGTACCTAGGAGTTTCTTACCTGATACTCCTTTGTCGAGATATTTATATTATTGTACCCGTTTATATTCTCATGTTTAAACAATGGATGGTTTGAATAATTTCTACATACAGTCTTATATATTTCCTTTTGACTTGTTTGAATATTAATAAACTGTTTTGTTAAACTTGTAAATTATTCTTACACTTTATTCCTTCCAATCAATATTTATAAGCTTATGAGTGTTGGAGTAGTCTCGTGATTGTGAATGTCCTACTGAAAGTAAAATTAAGAAATTCTGCCTCCTGGCATGTGGGCTAGATTTCCTGACAAAAATTAGTATCTTTATTTCCTACTTTTGGATTTTGTTGGTTGCTTAATCAGTTCATGAATCTGCTGTATTTAGAATTCTCAAAACGCTGATCTCTAATATTGTTCCTCGGATCCTTCTCATTTTTTTTTCTTTCATTTACACGCATTTTATTCCTTTCGTTCCTGGTAAGAGTACAGCTTTCTGACCCATACAGCACCACTGGCTTCATGGTAGTATTATATATTTTCATCTTGGTTGTGCCGGGCAGAGCTTAAGTCTTAAATGTATTATTGAGACCTAAGAGTAAGATATGTTATCCAACACCTTAGCTCAGTCGCTAGCGGGTCTGTCTACTAAGTTAAGGGTAGCAGGTTCAATTCCTGGCATAGCAGAAAATGTATCATCAGTGAAATGTGGGTTTACACTTTCACAGTGATGAATTAAAGGCCGAGGACTGGATGTTGTGCCTGTCCTAGTCTTAAGTTAGATTATAAGGCATATGAAGCTACGACAGGCCTAGTAAGACAGCAGAAGAAAATATATGGCCAAAATAAAAAAAACTCACCACAGGCTGGAAACAGTAGTAGATGTAAAGTAAATTAATGTATATCTATTTTTTAATCCAGCTCACCTAGAATTTTCAATATCTGAATGTGAACCTTCGCTCATTATGTTTGGAGGCCCATGCCTTTAGAGCATGAAGGCACTGAAGCGTGCCACTGTGCTATTTCATTAGAGAAGGCAGATAATAGACTTTCAAACCACATATATAATCCTAACGTAACATTAAAGTTCATGTTTTGACAGTAACAAGAAATGATTGTAGTGGTTTAAGGAAGAATATCTCGAGTTTGATATTCCTTTCACCTTATTCACAGGACTACGACAATTTGCATAAAATGTGTTTGTAACAAGAGAATTTTTCCTCATTTACATTTAGGTTAATTTTTAAACGTATTCAACTCAAAATGTAATGAGAGAGATCTGTTGGTAGCTTACAACTTCATTTTGGTGTAAACAATATTTTGAAATAACAAACAATTATTTAAATATTGTGAGACAGCTGAGTGTCTGACATGAGTTTCAACATCGCAGAAGGTGATTGCCTTGATGGGTTGTTTAAATACCAACAAGTCTTTTTCAATATTTCTTGATATAGGCCTACAACAAGATAAGGTGAATTGACTAGGTGGAAGTGTTTGGAATGATAGCGTCTAGAAGGAGAATGTTACAAAATAATGGGTGTGACACAATTGCAGAAACTATCTCATTCAGTGTATTAAAGCATAGAACAAAAATGTCAAAAATATGAGTAGGTTTTCAGTAAACTACCGTGGGGCTGTAAGAAAAGTGTGTTAAAGCCAGTGTTTTTGCAATTCTTGTATCAGAACTTTTTTTTAAATCAAAATAAATCAAATATTTCTCTAGTAGAAATATAAGGTTTAATTTTCTTCACATGATTATCGTTGGATAACTGTTAAGGATGTCCTGAAATTTAATTACAACTTTTTATCTTCATTAAAAAATTTATCATCAAAAGCAGTTATACTCAGGGCAGATATTCAACAACTGTTGACATCATCATGTGAAGAAAATTACATTCTTTATATTTCTACTGAAGAAAAGATTGATTTATTTTTTCAAAACAAATTTAGCTTTAAAAACTGCAAAAACACTTATTTTTTCTGGGGTTTCATACTTTCCCTAGATAACAATACATTATTTAGGAGCTACGTGCATATTTTATACACAGTTTTTTAAATTTTCAAAATTTAGCTAGTCGTAAACTACCTTAAATTATTTTTATTTTGATTTGTAAACATAAAATAATATTTATATTTATCATAAAACATTATTCCTAGATATAAATTTTAGACTATATCTTTTGAGCCTTTTTATAAAAAGTTTAAATTTTATAAAACATATAATCAAACTACTTTTAAATTAATATATTTTAGAATAATAAATATATATATTATCTATCATCATTAATAGACCCCAGATACCAATTTAAAAAAAAATTGCTTTAGCTATTTTCAATTTTTTTTAAAATGTGATAAATCCATCATAATTAACTGCTATAAATGATTTTTTAAAGAAATACGATTATATAAATTTACGTTAGTAGTAAAAACTTAGAACAATTTTGAACTTAATTTCTAGAACCATTTCTAAAATATTTAATTAAAATAAAGTAATCTTTAAACTAATCTTAAAGAAATATCTTCCCGAAAAACAAGTAGGGTTTCTATAGTTTAGTTGTCATGTCAAAAACTCTCTTGATCTACATTTTAAATAATAGTAATACTTAGCAACGCGTCTTACCACCCGTTTGGGCTATACGCTTAGCTACTAACTATTATATTGCGTTAGGAACTGGGAAAGTTGAATATAGCAGAAGTGAACCCAAATTTGCGTGGAAGAAGAGTGGAAAACCATTTAGGAAAAAGAACCCCCAGTTGCCCTGAGCAAGATTTCAAATTTGCGTGGAAGAAGAGTGGAAAACCATTTAGGAAAAACAACCCCCAGTTGCCCTGAGCAAGATTTGAATTTCGATCTCCCCGTCCTCGGCAGTCTAGCTCAACACGAAGCTAGTGAGTCAGATAACTAAGCCACTGAGGCGGGATACATTTTGGACTAAATCACTTGAATTATTGTTAAAATAATTCAAATTTAAAAAAAATCAATTCCCCAATATATAGGTACTATCTTTATATGAGCTTTTTACCCAAACACAAAGTATAGACTAGACTATCATTTAGAGGTCAGCTACTCCATAGATATACATTTTAATAAAAGTCGTTAGACCTATTTTTAAAAATTGGAAATTAAAAACAAATACTCTTACTTACTCTTAGTTTAAGGGATAGGGTTAAAATAAAATTTTATAAATCTGAGGCATATAATATATAAATATCAAGTTTGAAAAAAAATTATTAAACCCTTTCAGTTCTGTGGTCACAGACAATCAAAATGGTAGAATTTACTTATATTGGTTCGGGAGGGGGGGGGGGCACATAAAACTTAAATATTCATCAAAATCTCGAGGTTGAAATGGTTCAAAATTAAAACACTTTCCATTTAGAGAAAAACAAACAAGAGATCTTAATTTAATGAATATGCTGAGAATAATGTTTAAAAATAAATGATTAGAACTTGGTAATATAGTATTATATAAAATACTAGGATGCTAGGTTTCAAAGAATGTTAATAAATAGCATTAAATTGTGCTGATAATAATTTATGTCCATTTATTAAAGGTATTTCAAATAATTTTTTTAATCAAATGAAATGTTTCTAAATAAGCTCACCCACTAAAGAACGCCCTCTCTGTGGATTCACACGTTCGTCAAATAAACAAGATCAGAGCAGAAACGTGATCACGTGACAAACCAATCACAGGATATGAGCGAGATTTACTTTGCCTGTTCAGAGAGAATTGAATTCGTTTCAACATCGACGGTTCTGCTCGACATCTGCTTTGGAAAAATAATCAATTGGAAAGACCAAACGATTTATATTACGCATTCACCTACAAATTAATATACAAGTTGACGCCTTTGCTGTTGTGAAATTATTTAAAAAAAAAAGTAATATGAATCTGTTTGTCCACTAGAAAAAAAGATCGATAATAATCAGCTTTTTATAGTTTGCGATATTACCTTGTTCTTTAAATAGTGAACTATTTAACAGTACTTTATCTAGGAAATTGAGTATTAACAACGCTCTATGGACCACATGTTTTCATAATCATTGTTATTAAACTTGAAGCGTTGTTATCAATGCACGTGAGAGGAGACACGGAAAAAAGTGTTTTTTCAATTTTGATTAAAAAACTTTTTTTTTTTTGCCAAAATAAATAAAATATTACTCCAAAATAAACACAGTATAATTTTCTACACATTGTGATATCAACAGTAGTTGAATATTTGTCATAAGCATAGCGGTATAAGATGATAAACTTTTTAGATGTGAGAAAAAGTGTTGTCATTAAATTACATGACTCCTTTGAAAGATATTCAACATTTGTTGATATCACCATGTGAAGAAAATTAAACTCTTTGTTTTTACTAGGAAAATTATTTGATTTATTTTGGTAAAAAAAAGAGTTCTGCTTTAAAAACTGCAAAAATACTAGGTTTATCTCACAATCACCTAGGTAGCTCATCTCACCTGAAGGATAACGCGTATCTTTATAGGTAATATAGCTCGAACCAGGTGACATCTCATTGTGTTGTATTCTACATTAGAAAAATTTGAGATTGGGTCAAGGGAAACTATTTACCTTGATATTTTTTTTTAAATACAACATGATATTTGTATACAGTAGAACCTTTTAAATTCTATGTCCAAGGTATATGTAAAAAATCTCGAAATATCCTAAATTCTAATTAGTCATTGGGTATCTAAACTGTTTGAATACAATTAATAAAAGACATCAAAATGAAAAAATGTTCAAATTAACTCGTCACACACGTTTTATTGTTCCTCCATTTTGCACTTTCCAACTCTCCATGATATTATTATTATTTTTTTTAAGGTAAGTCGATAAAGTGTTCGGCTGTATTCCATATTCTTTTGCAATATCACACATATTTTTCACTCCCTTTTCCACTCCTCTAATCTTTTCAACCTTCCTGGCTAAGGTTAAACCTGTGTAGGTTCCACGACTATACATCGTAAAAACACCGCAATTTACATTTGTCAGAGGACAAGGAGTTACTGTCACTGTGAGACAAAGGTGCCAGATTAGGACAAGCAATATAAACCTTACCCTTTCCATGCTGGGCATCACTTGATGGCGCTGTCATCCAGAAGCGATTAAAGCAGAGCCAAAATATCCCTTATTCTAGGAAAACCGCTTTAAGCTAGTGCAAAATTCCCCGCTTTCTCTTTAACTATGATTAAATAACTCTTAACTGTATTTGATTGAGATTGTTAAGTTAGATTTGAAGTGAGTAGAAACTCAAAAAAATTAACAATATAATGTATAAACTGCAAATTATCCAAATATTTCCTTCAAAAATTCGAATTGTGTGTTTTATTTTATTTTTGATTTAAATAATAATTTCGCGGAGAATATTGGTGGGTTCTAACTATCCAATTATTCGAATTAACCAACCTAGAACTAGCCAGATCCTACTGTACATATTCCATAAGGGTTTTGGTTCAGTTTATATATTTTAAGCTTATAGACCAGGGTAAAGTAAAATATTTCCGATAACTTTCCTTCAATTTCCTATTAAAAATCCTTTAAGTTCTCCCCTGTAAAAATAGTGACGTGAAGGCAATACCTATCTACTCCAGGACTTGAACCAGAGCTGTACATACAGTGATGTATGTCCCTCCCCTCTATCCCTTCCTTTACCCCAAAACCTGTATTCGAAAGGACATGGTGGACAAAATATGTAGGCAACAATTAAAAGCTTGGAATCAATTTTAAAGTGCTAGCCCTGCAACAATCCACTAGTTGAAATATAATTACATCAGAATGTTGAAAAAAAAATCCATGATTACAATTCTTCTACAGTCAAATAAATAATTCAGATAACCATATTCAGATCAAATTTATGTTCCGAGCGTAATCTTCTATTTAATACCCCGATTATGCCGGCAGTGGAACGGCCTCTTAAAATGAAACCTTAGAGCCTGGATCATATCTTCACATGCCATTACATGTGTGCACAGAGGCATCATCAGTTATTCAGATCAGCCAACCTGAATCGTGCTTGGGTCCCTAATGAGGACTTAGAGCGTTCGAAGGAGGGTATGGTTCGAATGGATGTTAACCAACCTGACCAAAATGATTGAACGAATCAACACAATATTCTAGCCTTATTTCCAAAATTCAACCAATATAATTTTTTATTTCTAATCACAAGCCAATATAATCACTTCCTTTATATTGAGATATTAAATTGAAAATATACGTAACTACATTCCTATCTTTAAACTGAAAAATGACACCTGAACATGGGGATCGAATCCGGGACCTTTAGCTTAGTACGCCAATGCCCTTACCACTGACCTATCCTGGATTCGTCCTATGACCAGGCCACAGACAATCTATACACCAGACTCACAGCCTTCAGGTTAAAATGGCTGATCTCATTGGGATAGCTTAAGTCTTTCAACACGTGCAGTCTCAAGTGACAACATCGCTACCAAGCGGGCATTTTTAGAAACATTTCACTTTAAAGATGGTTTTACTATAGAACAGAAAAAAATTGCCTTCTAATATCACTAAACCGACTTTCACAAAACTAGGTTTAGGTAACGGCCCCACCCTCCTCACCACAAACGAATAGACACAAATCACCATTATAATATCAATAAACAGTCTTTAACAAAGCTAGGTTTAGGTAGTGAATCACCCCCTTTCCCATAAACCAACCCTCCCAAATGAGCCTACTCATATGGCGAACTACATGGAAAACTTAATACATAATGGTCTATTTTTGTTCAATAGAATATTTACGTATTGCCTAGTTGTAAACAATCTTCAAATACCGTCGACTAGTTATATGTCTGAAAAGGTTTGCTCATTTACAGGAGGTTGAGAGATGAGTTGATGAAAGGAGATGGGG
>CABFWB010003512.1:3950-19020 GCA_902151455.1 Timema bartmani | reverse complement strand
CACCTGCATGCACGAGATGGGTTAAGGTAGCGTATCTCCCTAACCACCTGCATGCACGAGATGGGTTAAGGTAGCGTATCTCCCTAATCACCTGCATGCACGAGATGGGTTAAGGTAGCTATCTCCCTAACCACCTGCATGCACGAGATGTGTTTAAGGTACATACGCAAAACCTACAATAATCTATATGCTGGTCACAAGTCCCATAGACTGTTAACCCCACATCATCAAACCTCACAGCGTCTAATCAACCTCGGTGGTCTTGGGGCTAAGTGATCGTCTTAGGAACCGTTGGTCGAAGGTTCAGACCCTGCCAGGGTCTACGGAGTTTTTCTTGTGCTATAAAACTCTGTAGTATAACATTCTTCAAAGGAGAAGTAAAGCTGTCGGTAACATGTCGATTGTGGTATGTAAAAAAACAAAACCCCTGGAAGGTATGTGAAAATACCTTTCCTTTCAAAATTAGTTAATACCTTTTGGTCTCGCTCAGTGAAATTCGTGTGTGTTGATATAACAGAGATGATGCCTAACATAAAGAAGGTACAGTGCACCACATTGACTTTCTATTTATCTTAAAATAAAGACATTTACTACACACTTTCAAGATTTGTGAAACAAAATAATATGCAATTTATGTAGAAACACGCCACCCAAAAAGAAAAAGTGAAATGCTATGCACTGTTACAGAAACATTAAGAAAATAAAAACATAATTTTTTTTCACCAAAGAGCGTAGTAGTCAATTAAATTTTCAAATATCTCCACAAAATATTATTTATATTTTCTTTTCGCTCAGAAATTATTGGTGTTAGTGGTCGGTTCAGAAAGTGCACGTTAAATTATTATTATTATTATTATTATTATTATTATTACTATTAGCACCGCGTCTTACTACCCGTTTGGTTTATACGCACTTACGCTAATGTGTAATGGTAGGGTGATTGTGAGATGAAAATGGAGGACCTACAGTTTAACGTGGAATCATAACCACGATGGAGGCCTGGCATTCCTCACATTCACAAGTTGTGATTAATACACGTCTTGTCAGAGGTGAAGGAAGGGTTTGGTAATCAGATAAATCTGTGCCGGGACCGAGGATTGAACCCCGGACCCCCAGCACAGAAGTCTGATACCTAACCCCTATACCACCAGGTCACCCTGCCCGTTAAATACCTCAAGTAAATAAAGAATAACCACACAATATTTTATATCAATGAAACAACTTTTCTCCTTACTTTCTATTTTTTNGTTGGAGGAGGGGGGAAACGAACAAGTCTATAACAAAGCGTCCCTCGATGGGATGTTGACGGATCAGTTTTTATTCTGCAGCGTCTGACGGAAGCAAAGGACGGATCGTGCCTCAATGAAACTTTTCTCTTTGATAGACACAACGCCGGGTGAGAACATGGCCTGGAATGCAAAGTTTGTCGGTTGCTGAGATATCGGTGTTCTAATCTCGTCCAGGCCTACTGAGGGTGCTATTACTTACTCTCAAGCCCTCGGAGAGTGAAGTAGTGTGATCGTTAGTTAAGAACTGAGCTTGAGATTTCGTTTTCTGACTCCCTGAAACAAAAAAAAGTTGTTTTCACAATGCCTTCTATCTTTATCTTGGCCTAGAACCGATAACATTTTACCAAACGTGTGAAAAAATTAGTATCAATGGTTTTCATATGGTTCCCCCGAGAAGTTTTTATAATAAATTATTCATCCCTAAAATAAAGGGAAGTATACTGAAGGGTAAAAAGAAAAGAAAAAATTATTTTCTTGAATAATAATAATAATAATAATAATAATAATAAGTATTATTATTAATATTTAGCACCGCGTCTTACTACCCCTTCGGGTTATACGCTTAAGTACTAATTACGCTAATGGATTAGGAATAGGGAAGGTTGAATAGATGAAGTGAACCCATATTTGCGTGAAGGGATAGTGGAAAACCATTTAGGAAAAACCATTCTCAGTTCACCTGACCGAGATTCGAAGCTCGATCTCCCCGTCCTCGGCGGTCGGGCTCAACACGACTAGCGCGTTAGCCAACTACGTCACTGAGGCGGGTGACTATCTTGAAATTCGATGAAACTATTTTGATAAAATTTTGTGTCTAGGCACTGTTTAGCATTACAAAGAAACTGACAGCTCTCATTTGAACATGACATTATTATTTTTATTATTATTATTAGCACCGCGTCTTACTACCCATTCGGGTTATACGCACTTACGCTAATGTGTAATGGTAGGGTGATTGTGAGATGAAATGGAGGACCTACAGTTTAACGTGGGATCCGAACCACGGTGGAGGCCTGGCATTCCTCACATTCACAAGTTGTGATTAATACACGTCTTGTCAGAGGTGAAGGAAGGGTTTGGCAATCAGATAAATTTGTGCCGGGACCTGGGATTGAACCCCGGACCTCAGCACAGAAGTCTGACACCTTACCCCTAGACCAGCAGGTCACCCAACATGACATTATTTGAGGGTACTTTACAAAAGCGGAATGCAACTATTTAATGAACTAAATAACTTATCACATTAAAGTTTATAGTACTATCTTTTGTTTTAAAAATATTTTTATAGTACCAATAATTTCTGAGCTATAAGAAAATATTTATTTTTTCTTATGGAGGTCTTTGAGAATTAAATTGATTATCACGCTTTTTGTTAATTTTTTTCTTAATGATTCTGTAACACTGAATAGTATTTCACCTTTGCTTTTTGGTGGCGTGTTTATGCAAAAATTATTATTATTTTGTTTCACATATCTTGAGAGTGTTTAGTAAATGTATCTATTTTAAGATAAATAGAAAGTCAGTGTGCTGCACCATAACTTTTGTTTTCCTAAATGACTACCCACCTAGGTTTGGTATAATCTTTGTCAGAAATACTCGTGATCAGCCTTCAGTAAAATAACTGTTTCGGCTCCAAGCCAAGATTTAGAGAAATGGGATTTCGAAAACCCCCTTTTCAAGTTCAGGTGGTCATAAAACATTCACATCCATCAAAATCGCGAATAAATTTTTTTTATGATCAAGACACTTCCTTTCTGTAAGGGGCTAAGAGTAAGAAATAAATGTTACGTCACACCTCACAGACTTTCTCTCACTTTCATATTAAAATAGATATTTACTAAAATCTCGTTCATATGTATATATATATAGTTGTAGAAATACTGCACCAAAGATCATAAATGAAATAATATACACTGTTACTTACATCCTCTATGGCATTAGGAACTGGGTACACTGTTACGAAATAAAAAAAATATTGAAAAAGATAAACTTCTTTGTCCATCTGTGCTGGGGGTCCGGGGTTTAATCCTCGGTCCCGGCACAAATGTATCTGATTGCCAAACCCTTCCTTCACCTCTGACAAAACAAGACCGTGTATTCATCACAACATGTGATGTGTGGAATGCCAGTCTTCCACCGTGGTTCGGATCCCACGTTAAACTGTAGGTCCTCAATTTCATTTCACAATCACCCTACCATTACAAATTAACGTAAGTGCGTACAACCGGAACGCGATGCTAAAAGTAATAATAATATATATATATTTGACTATAGCTCAGAAATTGGTTCTATAAAAATATAATTCAAATAATAATAAGAAATCTCGTATCTCAAATAGTTGGGGATAAATGATGAAAATTGGAAAATTTCTTCTATGTAAAGTACCCTCAAAGTCAATTTCATGAAAAAAAAAAGAGTCACCATCTGTTTTTGTAATCATCAACAATGTTTAGATATAAAATGTAATCAAAATTGTATCAGTGAATTTCGATAAAATCGATTTTTTTTCTCTTTTTACCCTTCAGTAAACTACCCTTAATTTTAGGGTTGGATGTATGATTACAAAAAAAAAACCTCAGGGGGACCTTATGAAAACCCCAAATATAGTCCAATTGGTAAAATGTTTTCAGCTCTAGCCCAAGATACAGACAAACAGCATTGCGAAAACCACTTTTTTGGTCGACATTTATAAAAATCTCGAATTGGATTTTTTTTGACGATCACAATAATTTCTCTCTAAGGAGTCGAGAGACAGTAGAAATATTTAAAAATGTTATATCCATATTATATCCCGAGGCTCTTTCTTCTCTTTTAATCAACTTACAAACTAATCCTATCAAATAGATAACTAAGGTTTAAATACTATCATAAGAACTAATAAATCCCTCAACATTTCCAAACGTTCAAAATATCAAATGTGATACATCTATAGAGATTTACATTAAGGTGGCAATGACCACATATTGGTTTTCACAACTCTTCTTGCGATGAGTAATAGCTTTCCGGGTAACAGGGATATCCAATTAACTCGTCCGCATTTGAACGTTAGTTAAGTTCAATACTACGTCAATACTACTGTGAAAGAGATATCGGTGAGGCTTGGATGTGGTGCCAGGGGGGAAGGGATTGGAGTAGGAGTAGAAGGGATCAAATTAGGTACCGTCAATACGGCGCAGAAAATGGCCGTCAAGTGAGGGGGGCGAGCCACTTTAAAGCGATGACCGTTACATTTCATGTGAGCTAAAGCTTAATCACGGTTTGGTGATTTCGTGGGGAGAAGGAGGGGGAGGATTAAATGGGTGGGGAGTGGGGAGGAAAATCTACAATTTTCCGAATGTGTCAGGTTGAAACAGTGGTACATCGACAGTAGTATATACACCCTAATCGACCTTGAAAGACCTGCCTTAAGGTCTTTAATTTCTATTATTCTATTAATATTATAAACAAACCCACCAGAACAAAACTTCAATTTTAATGCGTCAACACATTTTTTATGTAATTTCGGAATCCTGAAATATTACATTTTTCAAACTATTTAAAATATTAATTTATTTTAGGAAATGCTTGGCCATGTACCAATTTTAAGCTAGATCATAATTATTTTTAAAAACCAATCGTTTGTAAAGTACCCTTATATTATTATTTTAAAAGAAACATGACTAAATATTTTATCTTTTTTATACATATTAACTTAGTGATAGTGCTGCTCTCTAGTAAATACGAGATGAGTTAAGGAGAGTCTCAGCTGCTGCCATCTATTAGACAAGTTGCACCCCAATTAAATGGATACAATTCAGGATTTTGTGGATATTATGATAATGGATACAAATCACACTTTTTATTTGTGAAGCTTGTTTAAGAAATGTCTGAATGGATACCATTCAGAATGGATACAATTCAGTCGTCTCACATTTTATAGGTGATTTACCTGATTTTTCGTGAAAAGAAAGTGGTAAAGCGTTCAGGAAATACCATTCTCAGTAGACCAGACAGGTATTTAAGCCCTGGTACCCCCATTTTCAGTAGGCCAGTCCAACATGAAAGTGACGCCTTATACCATCCCAGTGTTGCCAACTGTACAATCTGGATGCCAATTTTGGTAAAATTTCACCACGTGTACAATCCAATTTTAGGATATTTTCTAAAAGTAATATCATGTGGCCCCGCTATCTAGTAACAAATTTTACATTAATTATTATTTTTTTAATGAAATTCACAGGGATTATCAATATAATGTCAGAAAGTAGTATCCTACCGGTAAAAATACAATCCATTTCTGGTCCATGCACTATCGCTAGTGACTATATACTTGGCAACACTGGACCATCCGGCCGCTGAAGTGGGTTCGTCTTATTTAGGTGGATACAATATGTCAGTTTGTAGCTCGTCTATCGACTGACTTGAAGCCCTAGCTTTCTATTACAAGTATTGTCGTAAAATTTGTCCTTAGAGAAATTGGGCTTATGGGGGGCTTACATGGGTCAAATTGGTGACTAAAGTTTTCTTGAAACAAAAAATTTGAATGCACTTGACTAATTTAAACCCTTCTTCGAATGTGTTCAAGTGAGTTTAAGTGCTACATGAATTCAAATTTCTGGCTTTTTAAAGTGCAAGTGTTAGACAAACATGCTAGACTCTACTTGAATCTGGTTTGAACTTCAAGCCACTTGAAGGCTACTTGAACAAACTTGACTAGTTAAACCTATACTCAAGTTTACTGATTTCAAGTAAGTAATGTTTTGATGGTCTGTTTTGGATGGATATGAGGGTAAACTAGAATCTGTGTACGTGGAATAAAAATATCATCAAAATTGTGCTCGAGTAAAATGGTAAATAATACTTCAGAAAAAAACAAAAAAGTGGAGATACCACCTAAGTATACAGTTTTATGAATTATATGAAAACTATCATGATTCATGGGACATTAATTCCACACACTAAAAGGAGAGAAATTTAAGGGACTCTGCATCCAAGACATTTGTGGAGGGGTTGAAGGGATGCTTTCCTGAAATAACGCTTGCTATAGTGAGAGCCAAGTTAAAACATATTATACAAGTTGTATATAGTCAGGAACTAAAGATTGCAAAATTCTTAAAGTCGTATGCTGGAGCCACAGATGACTATAAAACCAAACTCAGTTGGTTACAAGCAGACCAGTTTTTTTCTTAGGTCAACATCAAACAGAGAGTTAACCCCAACACTAGTAAGTAGATAAAATATCAATTTATTTGAATTATAATTAACTGTAGTACCAACAATTGTACTACACAGTATGATAAATATGCCTTTTGTGATTTTCAAAGTTTAGATTTTGGGTGGAGTACCATATAAGAGGCCAAGATAAAATATTATTTTCAACTAAATTGTCATATACTATACATAATGATAGCTTTAAACTGCTTGAATGTTATGGTTCTGTTGTTTAAAAAGATTCGCGTTCTACCTCACACCATCTGCAGCTGCCAGGGCACCAAACGTCTTTCAGACGTGCAGTAGTTTTCATACGATTCACTGAACTATTTGACTACGTTTATATGTGTTGGTGGTACTCAATGCTGCAATGTTCGTCAGTTATGAATTCCCAGTTGAATAGCGCCATGATCAAGGGATTATTCTCCTTGGCTGTAGCATGGTCTTCTGAGTCGACGGATTAAGGTGGTAAATAGTTCTATACAGATGTTTTACTATGTCAGTTGTGATTAGATCAAGCATCTTTAGTGAACAGTTTCAGGGAACACTTCTATGGTTCCCACAAATTAGCTAAATCTAAAAACTAAAACGCCAAATGCATTTTTTTTAAACTCTTTGTGCTTTTGAAACCAGATAATTGTACACCTTATATGATACGGTTAAGTTACACTTTTTGTAAGGTTTTAATACGGCATTACGTAAGGTAGATACATACTCAGCGACCAAAACTGCATTTTTGTTAGGATATGTCAACTTCCCTCAAAAGCTACGTTCAAACTGGATTCTCGGAAAACAGCACTGTCATTTGCTCTCACTTCGGCTCTTACATCTATGTAGATAAAGCTGTGCTCTGCATCTACCAGCGCAAACAGATTTAAATTTTATGTGGTCTTGTATTTGTATAAATACTGTCGTCACCTGGTTGTTGAAGTGTAGGAATCCACGTAGGATGGCTATAACAGCTTGGTCCGCTTACGGATGACCCCAGGTGTCTTCTTGGCAGGAATTTTATTTGCCCATTCCAGGCTATGGACTCGGGGGTACTGGGGGGACAGGCAACCTGGGTGGTGGAAGGAGTCGAGGTACTGTCCGGTGATAGGAGAGAGGGGGGAGTCGTGTGGTCTGCGTTGTTGTGGAGGGGTGAATAACAAGGGTGATCCTGGTGGGAGTGAGAGGGAAATAGGGTTTCTTAGGGTGGGAGAAATGAGAGAGTTGGTTGAGGTAGGTTGTCTTGGAGTCCAGCTAGGGTCTGCAAAGTAGGTAGTGAAATAGCCGGGATGTTGGTTAGTAGCGGTTTAGGATTGGGGAGGTGCTCTGGAATGGCCCTTCTTCTGCCCGGAACTTTGGGTGTAGCCCATCGGGTGCTGGGAGAATGGGTGGAGCTGGGTAGAGCTCCGGCAAGAGGGGAATGAAGTGAGGGTGAAGGGGAGGAACTCGGTGAAGAGTCGCAGTGAGTGGTGTGGATTTGGAATAGGGGCTCAGCGAAGAGTCGCGGATAGCGGTGCGGATCTGGAGTAAGGGAAGGGGGAATAGGGGCTCGGTGAGTGAAGAGTCCCGGTGAGCGGTGCGGATCTGGAGTAGGGGGAAGGGGGAATAGAGTCTCAGAGAAGTGTCACGGTGAGCGGTGCGGTCTGGAGAAGGGGGAATAGGAGCTTGGCGAAGAGTCATGGTGAGCGATGGGGATCTGGAGTAGGAGGAATGGGGGATAGGAGGTTCGGACGTCAGTAAAAAAGATAGACACACTGGCGTGGTAGACACCCGTTTATTCCCAGAAGTGCATGTTACCAGCGACGAGCTGAGGCAACGACTGATGATTGGCCTGCTCGTCGCTTTCTTTATTCGATCCAGTCGGGTCACTTCGGGGAATCTTGGCTCTATCCATGTGAACCCCTAGCAGGCATAAAGTCTAGGGAGGGTGGTTGGCGCAGGGTGACTGGCCACTAAGAAGGGGTGGTGTTGGCAGAGAGGGCTGGACCTTTCCAACTGTCTACGAGGCTGTATGCCTTACAAAAGGGGGTGAGGGGGTGTATTGCGGGGAGAAGAGAGCGACGAGCTTTAAGAGTGCAAGAGGAATGTAATACAGAGAGTGAACAGAGGAGGGGGTAACAATCTGAACTACTTTGTGCAGGACAACAAATTTTCGCTTTCCGTCAATCGGGCAGCGACAGTTTGGGAAGTTATTTTGTACTAATAATAACTAATGTAGCTTTTTCCTGTTTTTCCTGGGATCTTGAAAAAATACCACATATATAGTGTAACGGGCTAAACTGGATTAGCCCTGTTCGATTGGAATGTGTGAGAATGAACTGATGCAAGCAAAACAAAATATATTACTTTAATACTAGTGTCCCATACTAGACTAGTAACTTGTATTTGTTTTCTTTATTTACTCACTCCGCCGAGTTCTGCACCTAAACCGAGGCCCCATTGGAAGGAGTGAAGACTGAAAACCACTCCCCTCTTGGAGCTCCGTTCTCGTTGAAATCAACAAACCGACTGATAGCGCCTCTGCGGCTGTCAGCTGAGGCAAGTCACGTTTCCAGACGTCTATCGAAGCTTCCCCCACCACTCATCGCTGGCTGTTCTGTCAACGGGCCTTCAGTACTATATATTCATCGATGAACCGGGTTAAAATATTCAATATCACTGCAGCACCTGCCGAGAAACCTTGCGTATACCGCTGGGCAACGAAATATACGTTACACCAAGGGACTTGCTGTCTAGGGCGATGGATTCACCACTCGATAGGAGGAAGTAATAATGGTCACACCGTACAAGAGAGAGAAGCTATAGCCAGCCGCTTGGTCTAGAGTCTAGACCTAGGTCGTATCATTTCTAGTATAATTTTGCAGGGTTAATAAACCCCAGGGTTAGGGTTATGCGTTTCCCGTCATTTTTAGTCAGGAGCTACTCTAGGGTTAAGTCAGGGTCAATGTTTTGGTTGTTATGTTAGGATACCTTAGGGTTAAGTCATGACCAATGTATTGTTATTGTGTTGGGATAGGAGCGAACTTGGCTCCTGATCCCGCACGCGCCAAGCTCTTTTTCGGCCCCACATTTTGGGTAGCCTTTCTAAGTGATGTATCCCGCACCACATACTATGTAACCATTGTGGTGTTTTTTAATGTGGTTCGCGGGCAAGCAACGGTTCAGGTACTAGTGAGGACCTGGGAAGTATGCCTTGTTAGGCACTTTTGTTTGTACTTTAACGTAGGTTATGGTGTTCAACCTGCGGGCCGGCCTTGTCCTTCAGACGCGGCTCGTGTCTTGCCTTTCGAGTTCAGTAGCTTTCCCTTCAGGAATATCTGACTCAGGTATCGATTCTACCCCTTTGGTACTGGCCAGGTTTTCTATATCACTGGCTTCCATTTTTTGCTGCACTCCTCTAAGGGTGCTCAACTTGTGGATCATTGCCGCCGACCCTGCTCGGCTCGCGAATTCTAGTGTTTTGTAAAGTTGTGTCTTCGCCCGCTGGGCGATGGGTTCTAACCCAACCTAGCAGGTGCTCGTTATACCTGAACCCGACCTTACCCAAGGCTAACGCCACCTGTGAGCACACGGGCAAGAACCTTTGTTAATACTTTGCTATATTTTCATTCCATGTATCGTGTGATTGCTAGGCCATAATAGTTGTTATGTACACTATACAATCTGATAACTGATCAACAATCTTTAATGGTACTTATTGAGACTTTGTGCAAAACTATACCTTGTGCCAAACTATGCTATGTGCCTTATCTCATTAAATCATTCTACAATTGATTCCCTCGTTTGTAATTTATTATATATTTGTGTTTACATGTCCCCCCCACTCATACCTTATCAGAAGTTGCTGTAAATTGCCCAAGTAAGTGAAGGGTAAAGGAAAGAGGGCGGGGCAATAGAATGTGATAAAAATTCAAAATGATCTACAATGTATTGTTGGAATTTAACGGCTTTATTAAGTACAGCCCTGGGCCGTAATAAAGAGGCATTTTCCCATAAATAAAATGCTTAAACACTGTGTGATGTCATTTTTAATTTGTCAGGATAAGAATATAAAATGCACCAGGACAGACGATGTTAATGACGTTGAAGATGGTAAAGATATTTTCAGCGAAATAAATTATTCACAATAAATCCCCCCAAAAATTACCCTAACGCCAATGATACCTCCAACCTCGCCTTAAAAAAAATAAAAAACTAATTGCAAATTCTTTGATCAGTTATACAGAACTAATAGCAAGTTTCTTCTTCTGTAATGCATAAGTAAAAAACAAATGAAAAAGGCTGACGATGAGTTAATATGTTAATGACAATCTATAACTGCTCAATTTTTGAGACGGATATATCCGATTAGCTTGTTGAGTGCCAAAGGGGATATAGAAGCTGTGTCAATGAAACAAAGAATGGCATCATTGAATCCCAATACTCCTCGGCAGTCATCATCATCATCATAGACAGCTTTCACCCCTGATTCACATTGTTTCTGGCAATTTCGTGGCGTTCCACTACATATGTGTGATCAATGACGACCGTAATTAATATATATTAGCTTCGCTATTTAATCCAGCATTATAGGAAGTGCTCCAAATTGCCACCTTCGAACTGAATGCAAGCCTTCAGTCGTTGTGTCATAGAATGCTACATTCTTTCCAAAATATCAGATGTTTGGTATAACCAGGACTAACCCTTAGAACATACCTAGTCAACAGTTCAAGATATATTGAGTATGGTATATAAACAATTTAGTGGAGTCACTTGGCTACGACTTTGAAATAAGTCAAATGTGTAAACCTTGACCCTGGATAATCCTAAAATAATAACCATAATGAAATGGGGTCCAAATTAGCATTGTTTGATAAGACAAGCATTCGAATTAAATATATACAGTCGAACAAAAACATAGAGTGTAGTAGAAAGGGACAGACCACAAAGCCAGAGCAATAGGGTGGACTCCAATTTTAACGTCCATAATTTGAAGTTTTTTATGCATCACCTACAATGTAATATTTAAGCTCAAATCCATTGTTAATTGGTGAAAGTTTTTAACCCTGTTACAAAACTTAGAAAAAAAAGAGATTGTTTGGCTCACCACTCCGGCCCTAGTTGACCTCGTATCAACAAGGCTTCACTCCACAAACAAATCACGGCACTATCAACATCGAACTAAATAGAGGGGCCATGGTTCATTCCTGGCCACGAGTAGTGAATCGTGCCCAAGGAAAAAGAAGACGAACGATATGCACAGCTTTGATGCTCGTCATCGGCAGTGCTCGTAACTATCAGTGCTATTGTTGGGTGCGCTTTAAAAAAAAGCATAGAATTTTGGAGTATGTTCTGGAATGCTGCTATCCCTTATCCCTCTTCCCCCCTTTGGTTCCACGACTTGAGAACACATGGCTTCATTTGTCAGGTATATATACTGCAACATTCTATAATGCCGGTACACATTACACTACGATCACTAGGTGAGAGACCTTGGTCCTAGAATAGGTTTACGTCTGTACACTCTAAATTTCGTTTGGCTTTAAATATTCAAAATTATCTTTCAGGATTTTTATATGTACCTGGTCTGTTTTAATTTGCTTGTAGAGCATGAGAAAACTAAATATTATTGCACGGTTTGGCCAAACCGTTAATTTGACTTTACTTGACGATCTTTTTGGGAGAACTCTCTTATTTATTTAACGTAACCTGTATTTCGCCCGCTTCACGGTTGGACTTGTACTTTGAAGTACCGACATGTTTAATTCTGGCAACGTCATACGTTGTTCTGACAATTTTTTTTATTTAAAGATTTTATCTCTTGTTATTAATTTGAGGATCATTTATCATTTTTACATTTTTGAAAGTTTAAACTATTTTGGTTAAATATGGATCCGTGAGTCATCAGGTTTACTCCCTTATATGGGCTTTAGTATTGAACGCTAATACTGCTAATTAAGGCTTATGTTTCTAAATTAGTTTTTGTTGATTGTTTCCATTATGCCCAATTGCGCCTTGGGAGGTTTATGTTATTGGGAACTCATTTACTGTTTGAATACCGCCAGTGGTGGTGAGGAAATATTATTCCCTTTACTAGAGCTGTTGGCTATCGATTATTAATAATTTCATGGAATGTGTACGAAGGTCAATTTATCTTTTGCTTGTAAGGTTTATTTTGAGTCACCATTCACGTGTTTAATATATGATTGTTGTTTATGGATCTAGCGCCTAGCGCTAGTCATGTCTTACTCGGCTCTTAGAGCTGTACTTGTTATGTTTTTTTGAATAAAAATTAAACTCTCTTGTGACCAACCTGACTGTTATTATTGGGTGATAATAAGGGGGTGGGTTACAGTTACAAAAAAAAAACACGTCAAATTCATAACAAAAGGTAGTAGATTATAAGTGAGTATATCCAATTTCAATTTATATAATCACTATAAAGGAGTAGCTAATCTACATGACTATTACAGCAGAATCACATTTACGTAAGACATTACTATTCGCGCCCAATGTGGTGGAATTCAAGCTTGAAAAACATGAAAGTCTATTTTTAATATGGTTGATTTATATATAAAGAAGAATTTAAAAAAATTACTCACGCCATCTAGTTGCCACAGAACCAATTAAGTTATGGCAAACATTTATTAAAATGACCTCAAAAGTATAATTTAAAATTTAATATTTGATTTCAATAAATAATTACAATTTAAAATTTAATCTGAAAGGTTAATATTGAAAAGTTCAACAAATAATAAATATAAGTTGAAAGAGAATTTTGGCTAGCCTGCCTATTGGCAGCGCTTAGCTTACCTAATCAGTTGACGGTGGTACAAAATCAGACGAAACACGTTAATTTATACTCCTATAAAATCATCACGTGATCTCAGAATTGGATAAAAGGGAATTAAATAAGGACAGAGATGGGTAAAGTAAGGGAAACAAAGAGCATGTGTGGAACCGATGCAGCTACTGGCTCTAGTCCAGACGGTTCTAAACGTTGAACACCCTGGAAGCATCCATAACGTTCTACTAAGTTATCGAGGCATCTGTGGCGTGGGACTCATGACGTAATCTGGCATGACAAGCCGCATTACCTCTGACTGGCATTCTCTTTAGTCGAACTGGAACGTTGAAGTGGGTAGGACGGGTGAAATCTCTTCGGGAATAATTGTGTCATTATTTATGAACCCTGTTTTTAACATGTCCATATTTTCTACAAATGAAACATGTTTATACGAACTTTTTTAATTGTTTTTGTGTCTCCCCTTCACCGCTGAAGTGGGTCTTACCTCTTACGGAATACTGTGTCTCTATGGATAAGATGATATATTTTATAACTAAAGATAAGTGTCAATAAAGTCTGGTCCAAATATAAGATATAAAATAAACTAGATACACAATATATACATAAATGAACACGTGGGCAAAAAGTCATTAGGCTGTATTAATTCTGTTTGGGATCCTAGTTTCATACGGATGTAATTTTTTTTTTTCATCCTCTATGGTGGTTGCATTATCTTTGGCATCACTCTAACACTAGATTGGACTGCTGATTAAGGAGAGATTGGGGTTAGATTACCAGAAATACAGACGCTCTACATACTGAGATAATAAGTTGGACAGTATTTGAAGAGAGTGAAGATTTGAAGTTCTCGAGCGTCACAAAACCATGATTATTAAAAATTATTTCTTAAATTTTATTTGAAATACTTAGAAGACCGTCTAGCAGCCCCCCCCCCCCTCCCTCCCCAATTGGATAACACCTAGTTTTGATAGGTAATACAGTTCTCACCTCACGGTTAGCACATAATCTAGATATATATTACAGCTTTCCTATTACAGCTAAAATTTAGCTTAGGTAGGTAATACAGATCGAGCCAGATGTAACGTCGTTGTGAATTTTTATGTATTTTATTTTAGAAAACAGTGGAATTGAGACCATAGAATCATTCTACTTTATTATAAAAAAAAGTACAGCAAACACAAATAGTATTTTTTTTAATTGAAAATAACAGTTAATATTATATTTCTTTAATGGTTTTGCAATTATTAATGCAGAAAACTGCAATTAAATACGTTTTCTGGTTCAAGAGAAATATTGTATCCAATTTCATCCAATTTCCCAGTTAATCGTTGGATAAAATTAGTTTTAAACGTTCAAATGACTATCTAAAATAAATAATTTTAGCTACACATGACTTGTTATAACAAATACAACATTTAGTTCAAAAGGCGTTAATTTATCACTAAGAAAGGAAAGCCCCTTTATTTAAAACTAATTGACATTATTTCGACCATGTCGAGGATTGAACCTGTGACGTTAAGCTCAATAGATAGACGGGCTAACAACCGAGATAAGATGTCGGAGTAAATATTCTTCATTACTTTTCTTAAAGAAAACCCCCCTTTCTCCAAATAAATACTTGAGAATTTCTTTTTTTTATGCCTCGCCCTAATAATTAACTCAACTGCTCCTCCCAAATGACAGTGACGGATGACGTAGAAGGTTACTCTTTTGACGGATGAGTTAGTTCTACGCTCTACTTTCACAGGCATCGCTGAGAAACGTGTGGGGACGAAGAGTAAAAATTACTTCTTTTTTTTTCTAAAAAAAAAAAAAA
>CABFWB010003511.1:51697-77751 GCA_902151455.1 Timema bartmani | reverse complement strand
TAAAGAGTCTCTTATTAATTAAATGAGTTACAACCTTGTTAAACAGTTTCAACATCATTAAAGAGTTTCTCAGTAAATAATTTAAAAGAGTTACAATTCCCAGTGACTTAGAAAACGCGACGGCTTTTGCCGCCGTGTGTCGCGCGGTACAAAATGCCTGCATAAAAGGGCTCTGACTGAATAGCTGGGTGGAGCACCACGTGCTGGTTTCGCTGATTGTGGCTTACGTGCCAAAGTAAGCTTCATGGGACGTCACCCCCCCACCACCACCATTCTACTATGGTGCGCCGAGCTCTGGTACTATAAGACACCGTGGCTGGCTGGATAAAATGTTCACTACTACATCGTTAACCCAGGATACAACAAGTCAAGTTCATTACCACATCGTTACCCCAGGAAACAACACATCGAGCTTATCGTCGACCAAGACTTATTCACAAGGAAGGGACGATGGTACCGAGGGACTGGCCCGATCGGCGGAAGAAGGCTGCCACAGCATTGTAATCAAGTATTGTTAGGGGAGTAGATGGCTGTAATGGCCGTGGTTAGGTTTTATGAGTAATTTAATTTGCTTATTCAAAAGAGCTTTTATCACCTTTGGGTGTTTCTTATAAATGTAGTTTAGTGTTAAACTTTCTAGCTTGCAGTGCTAGCCTTGTGTGATGTTTGGTGTCACTGATATATGCTGGGTCCTTCAGACCTACAGTTAGGTAGTAGTGTGTCCCACTCCATGGCCTGTACGGCCATGTCGTAGTCAGCAGTGCCTTCAGACTAAAGGGGCTGTTTAGGTGGTTCCAGGCCTGGCAGTGTGCCTTATTAGGTATTGGTCTGGTGTGGGTCTATTTAATGTTTGTTGTTCAACTTGTGGATCACCTTGCCCATCAGTCTTGGCTCGCGTCTGTAGAGTTATTTAAAGACTGTTGTTCAACTTGTGGCTCTCCTTGCCCATCAGGCATGGCTCGCGTTTGTTACATATTTTGATATCGTCCCTTAGAGAGGACGTGTTGCCCCCTTCTGGGTTTGATAGTTTACCGTCTTGGGTTTGATTACCTTGAGTCTAGCTCGAACCAATTGGTTATTAGCCAGGTCATTATGTGCTTGGCCTAGAACCCTGAATTGGAACTTTTGTTTACAGTTTAGCCGGAATATATAGAGCCGGCACTAACACTGTGTATCCTGTAACTATTGAACCCGAATGGAAATAAATTAAGTTAGCCTCACTATCACGGGTAGTCTACCTCCTCGATAGGAAGTATGCTAGTTTGTTTTACCCTTTATGTAGTTTATTCTTGTAAATGTAATTGTTTATTGACTGATAAGCCATTAGTGTATCTAATGGGGGGACTACCCATACCAAGCATAACAAGGGATTTGCCTGTGTTTTACTAATGTTGGCGCTTGGCACCTTAATAGCTGTAGAGTGGGAACACTAGATAACTCGCTTAGAAGTTGTCAAGTTTAGGGATTCACATTTAACCTAAAGCNGGAACACTAGATAACTCACTTAGAAGTTGTCAAGTTTAGGGATTCACATTTAACCTTAAGCTTCGCTAACTGGATAGTGCTTGTGTTAATTTTTACTGTATGTATTGATATGACTATCTCATTAAAGTCTATTTGTTTATCTCCATTAATGTCTCTGCCTTTGATTGTTTTCTTTATCTTGAATGTATTCCCTGTTTACGTACCTGGGGTTTAAAGAAAATAAACCACAGGTGCAAATTGAATGTAATTTACAATCGTGATGATATATGCGAAGTTGAGTGTGTGCTATCTTTATTAGTGTTTATTTCACCAAATAACCTGCGTGAGATTTTATCTGAAAGTTTCAAACTATTGGAAATTATCTGCACAACACCAATGTCAACAAGTGAATGTGAAAGGTGTTTTTATACCCTAAAACGGATTAAGACTTTCTTGAGGAGTACAATGTCGGAAAACAGACTAAATGCTTTAGCAGTTCTATCAGTCGTAAATAAATGTATTAATTTAATTTCTGAGTTCGACAACAAAGTTATTGAGGTATTCTCAAATATCAAGGAAAGGAGGATTTACTTCCATTACAAAATATAATAGATAAGAGGTGAGTTTATATTTGTATTAATTATTATTTATTTTCAATGTTGTATCCTCCCATGAAAAAAAGTCACAAGCCGCCACTGCTGTTTAGTGTCAAACTATTCACTAAAAACTCCAGCAACCCTAACTCACGCTTTGCTTCCAACCTACACTGCAATAATTTCATTTAGTAACCATACTCTCTCAGAATATTCCATAACATTCACCCGATCGTAATCAAATAAGTACTAAAATTTGAGATTTCAACGTTGGATTTGGTGAAATAGGGGAGGAGGGTTCAAAGTTTTCAAAACTAATAGAAACAACAATATTAAGGCTGTTATACAACTTAAACTTGACAGGAAATTTAAGGGACTACCACAAATATCAAAAAGTATGATAGTTTCATATTTTAAAATAGGAGTCTGGGAAAGGGGGTAGAGGATCATATTTACAGAAAACATTTTTAGGTGAGATACAATATTACTAAAATTTGACAGGAATGTAATGGGAGTATTCCTAATACATTAATTGTTCTTAAATATTTTCAAATTTTAATTGAGGATAGTAGTCGAAGTGGGGGGTTTGAAAATTTTCAAAACTTTTAAAAAAACTGCTTTTTAATGTGGTTGAAAATTTAAATTTGTCAGGAAGACTTAGGAGCCAGCCCTAACACCCTTAAAAAAATCTAATAATTTTGAAATTAAGTATATGAAAATGAAGGGTGTAAGAATCCCTCCCCCATGCTCAAAATTTCTAGAACTAATAAAATTAAACACTTCCCGTGTAGGCGATATTTGAAATATTTACATAGATGTAGAAAGGCAAGCAAATAAGTGGATCAACCCATATTACCATAAAAGCATAGAAATGGGATTGTTCAAAATCTTTAAATGTGAAATTTCATGGGCTATACACAAATATTTGTAGGTGAGGTATAAAATGGAAGTTTGGCATGCAAATATAATTACCACCTCAGATAATATATTAATTCTTACAATATTAAACATCAGAATCGAAGTTGCGAAAATGGGGGAAGGGGTGTTCAAAATTTTCAAAACTAGCAAGCGATGGTTCGAAGTCAAATTTTATATAAAAATCTGTTCTCATTTTCTAAGTAGGGTTTTTTAACATGAAGGGTGACTGGATTGGGGCGAATATCGAGATTTTTAAACCCAATATTATAGAACACTTTCCGTGTGGTCAAAAATTAATATATTCACTTCCATGTAGAGGGATAGCCCCAAATAGCCAGAAGTAACCAGAATAGTTTTAATTTTTAAAAAATCAAAACAAGGGTTAGGGTGGAATGTAGATTTCAAAGCGTGTTGAAAAAAAATACTTTTTACTATGGTATTACATTAAATTTTTGCAAATCATTACAAATATCACCTCAGATAATCATAAAAAAAATAAAAGTTTGAAAATTGGTTCAAAAAATAAAGGTATCAAAATGTCACACTATATTAGAAAAATAAAGCTTTGCGCATTATAAAATTGAAATATGGCGGGTAATAATTGCTGGGACAAATATTTATCCATAAGTATATATAAATAAGGCATTCTAGGACACATAAAAGGCCTTATGTGTAACAATGTATCCCATATGAATCAATGCATAAGGGAGCTCCCTGACTAAGTGACATGGACAATCTAGTACACAATAGGACCTTATGTGCCAAACGTTATGCGAGTTGCAGCTTGCCACCTCTGCTCTCCCTCTTAACCATCCTCAACCCATCCTGCCCCCTCCCCTTCTCTACAACCAGACTCCCTCTGCTGTCAAACCACGTTACTCAACATGTTAGAACTTATCATCACTAGCTCTCCAGAATACACCTTATCTCGTACTATATTATGATAAGATAGGAATGTGGGAAAATTTAGAATGAATTATCATGCGCCAATAACATTTCGAAGGAAAAACCATACTTTTATTTTTTTAACACAAAAGGTAAAAAATTAAAGAGAGAAGTTGATAATGCTTCATTATATTTGCTTCAACAACTTCGGCATAAGCTTATCTTCAGCTATCATTCATGTTATCATCAAGGCTAAAGTATTTAAGAGAAAACTCAGAGGCTTATGGGAAATCTCCAGAGAGCGGTTAGTAATAACATTCCACATCAATTTCAAAACATTTAGTGGAATGCAAAGTACTTAATTTATAAAAAAGAGAAAATCTACCACCTTTTAAAAACTAGCTTAACAACAGAACCCATATCGTTAATTTCCTTACGAATGGTAAATTCAATTCACCCTCTTTTCAACTCATTGCTGGCTGACCTCAACACCATACCCAGAACGGTGAGTAACCATCTTATAGCCCTACCCCCCTCAGCTCACTACCATGAAAAGGTTAGACTCCTGACTAACACCTCTTTTCCCTAGTTGAAGATAGTCGTTGGTTTTTCGTTCTCTCTCTAAAGTTAAAAACTTGACAGGAATTGTCTGTTATCCAGCAACCCGCTTTCTTTTCAGCAGGGAAAGGCTTTTGCTCAAACTGTAACAGACATTATAAATCGTTTTAAACATCGATGAGGTCATAAACCTAAGAGTAACGTCATTAATTGCTCAAGTTAAAACCTAATAATCTTCATAAATGTGTCAGCTTTAAAGAACATCCTTGAATCCTCCATAATCGCACAAACACTTCTAGTTTTGAGGTCTTACACCAAGTATATTCATTTTAAATAATTCAGCAGAAGTCTTCAACCCTTTGAAGATGAATCCATACTTATTAAAGATATTATCTAAAACTTTGATTATGAACATCCCCACGCCTTGGTACATTTTCAGACCAGTTTAACGACCTTTCTCTCTACCAATGACGTCATACACAGCATAGATGTTAGTGAGGTATAATGGTCCAGTCAGAATATTGCAATTGAAAATGTTCATCTCCTCTCTGGATTTCTTCCTATCTTTCTAACTTCTGCATACATCATAATTGTAAGACATTTAATCATCTGACACTTATCAAAGCCACGAGACATATATTTAGTCACAGTTAATTGCTAGTATCATGTATCTTACAAGAATTAATCATTATTCACACAATATACTTATAAGATACATGTATAATCATATTTCATTAATTAAAGATATAAATTATATATATATCATTCTTAATCTGAACTCCACACCACACTTAAACTAGATCGTATCCGCACATGATACATATATATTTTATACTATATTTGATCACTTATCAGAGCTCTACATCATTCTTAACGGCATCTGATCATTATTATTAAATCTGTATTATATTTAAACTTGATCATAGGTCTACATCATACTTAGACGTATCCTTAACCATACATGATACTTACATTCAATTTGATGGTCACACTTAGACTTAGGCCGAATGATACTCACATTATATATAATGATCGACCAAAGCAATACTTCATGGTTGAACAGAATGTTTCCATTCTTCCGACAAATGTATTACACTTAGACATAATTTGATCGCTGTGCAGACCCCAAATGATACTTACGATACATTTGATCGACATTCTGCTCTATAATTCTTACTTATAAAAAATGTGAACATTGCTCTGAAATCTCAAATCATACGTTGACTCTAACAGAGACATTCCCCACGTCTGCTACAGGGTTCAACATAGTGAGTCTAACGATGAAATGACTTAAATATAGTGAAACCACTCAAGCTAAGCTAATCTCGGTTGATTCCACAGTGATGAAAACATATAATATAGTTATAAATATTTAAAGAAGCAGTGCTCCTTTGTAAGATGAATGCAGAAATAACTGTAGCCATACAGAATAAGAATCAAACTTTGGTTGTCACCATCATGATGAAACTTATAATATAACAACACAGTCTAAACAGTGGGTATCATCATGGGTATAAGTGTCAATGGCTAAACCCGTAGTGTAACGATTTTTGAATGGAAGCGTAGGGGAATCATTCATAGTAAGAATCATACCTCGATTGTTTCCATTATGAATAAACTTATAAAATATCAACCTAATGAGAACCGAGGATATCATCAAGGGTCAAAGTATTGATGACGGGAACCATTTGGGATAATACTCACATCTTGGTTAATTAGATCATGATGGCAGTTACTGGTAAATGTTCAAAGACTAAATCATGACGAATATATTCTTGGCAAAGTCCATACCTTAAGAGGTTTCACCATGGTGAAAACGTGCTTGTCCAAACAATTGCAGTATGTCCAAAATATGGTTAACTAAGATCAATAAATCCAACTATAGTATGAACATTCATGTTAAGAGTCAGTCCTTTACTGATAAGATATTGTGAATGTCAAAACTGTTAAAGGAGAAGATGTGTAATTCTAACGTTTCACCTTCCCATGGTCAGGCGTGATTACGTCTATCTTTCTCTATTACCCACTGGCTGATAAGATATATCTCCACATTATATCGTGAACGTAACAGTGGTAGACTCTTTCAACTTCTCCAGATTAAGACCTAATAAACCTAGCAGGCGTGTACGCTTTGTCATTAAAAACATAATTTTAACCACAAAATACCATAGCTCTTCCAACCCAAGTCCACTCTAATCCTTCTCAAAGCATCCAGATGTTTCAATGTTGTTTCTAGCCTTGGTACGAGTATCGTTCATCCTGATCGGACAAGACCTAACATCAGATAGTACGAATGCATCCAGGTTACTGTTCCTTTAGTTTAGACTGTGACAAAATGTCATGGTAACATATCTTAAGCTTAGGCCGTGTAGGTACTAATCAGAAAATATAAAGATGTTATTTTTGTATGACTTCAAAAAATCATATTTGTAAATCTAACATACGTACTAGGATGATGTATGTTGACTGCTCACTGGCCAGAATCATGTGTGCTAGTTAAATCATACCTGATTACCACTCCTTCATCATTCGTCCATCGTCACTATGCAAAATACTTAGATAAAATTTAATATTGTAAACATTGATCGGATCATAGAATCATTCAAACTACTATAATCATTGTTGACTACATCGTGATTATTCATTTGATCTTTAATCGGGATCATGTGTTATACTTATCAGATAATTGTTCTCTGGCCAGAGTCGTGTACAATGCTCATATTCATTTATTGATCAACATAATTGATCATAGCTATACATCGTTTTATCTGCATACACAGTTCAGAGCTGTGCTTCATACCCATAAGATATTTTATAATCATTCATTAATCATATATCATGCTTGCACAACATAGGATTGGAGTTATAGTGGTTACTTACTCAGCATCTGTTCAATGAAACCATATATAATATATTTAAGAGATTTTACCATCATTCGTTGATCCCAATCTCTCTTCATTCTTATATAACATTTCATAAATGATGCTAGTAGTTTGTCATTGACCATACCAAATTTAATATTTGATTAGCACTATGCATAATACTTGGAACATTTATTCATTGCTCAAAGTCGTACATTATATTTTATCATACAAAGCATCAAGCTTTTATGATATTTGTACTTCCTTCACTGATCAGGACTTGCTCACAAACATGATGCAACAGGCAAAGTATAAGATTAGCGCTCCAAACTTTTACCGTTTGAACAATAAAGATAACATAAATTTAAAACCAATGCAATTTACATATATCCAATCATTTACGCACGGAATGGATTCCCTAATCTCACATTCATGATGGCATAAGTTCTTGCCCCTTTTCCAGGTAGAGACAAGTTTTCCTCCATAGTGAATTCTGCTTCACTGAATATCAGCCTAAAACCCTAGCACTAGACTACCAGTTTGCTTATCATGGCAAGGAGGTTGAATTCGACATATTAAATGTCAGTTTAATGTCTAATTCACAGCTGTTGTGTTAAAATAAGATTGAGACTTGAACTCATGTTAGATAAATTGTTATGATCTTAAGATATAGAATCTTTAACCTAACATACATAATTATCCTCAATGGAAATGTTATTAGCTTAAAGGAAACCCTACTTGACCATTTAATTATAAATGTAAATTAAGTATAGCAGCTGCTGTGTATGGGTGTAATATTAAATGAGAAGGTTTAACATTAGACATGATTGATTAAAATCAAGTATATTTATATATACATAAACATAATCATGATAATGATGATGACAATCGAGATTAACCCCACACAATTTTTTATAGAACGGGGTTCTCTATGGATATGTTAAATACTGCTTTTCATTTCACCATGATTAGACTGGCTTTCACTCGGTTAATATACTAGTCCTTCATTATGTAAACAGTTTGTAAACCGGAATTATTAAATATGTTAAGCCCTTTACTCTGTATACTAATAATCCTGACTCCTTATATTTAATACTTATTTATTTATATTTTATTATTTTAATATTAATTTGATTGCTGTTTACTTAACTAGCTATTTATTATATATTCTTTTTTAATAATTATTACATTTTCTGTCTAATGTCCTTTTATATTAATTTATTTTTGTTGGGGTGGTATATTTTGCTCTAGTATGTTTTACGTGCGTTTTTCTTTAACTCGCTAAATGTTTGGTCCTAGAGTAGAAGCTCAACACAGTGGCTCAATCCTCTCTACAAATTTAAGGCAATGTAGTCTCACTAAATAAACAACTACTAGCCCCATCTCTAATTTAACTTTGTGAATAGTTATCCATGTGCAGAAGAACAATATATTCGTGGGATAGCCTATATCATATTTGCATCGTAGCACCCATGTAAACATACTGGGAAAAAAATATTTCCAAGTGATCATCGCCACCAAGTAAGATCGCATCACGCACAGGTTTTAATTTCAGAATATTCTTTAGTTATCTTTATCACTCAACTCTCAATCACTCTCCTGACCTAGTCTCAGTTGCAATTCCTGGTTACTCACTTTCCTGTGTTCTCTGCCCAGCTCATGATTGTTGATAAGTTGTAGTGACAATATTATTCCTTTAAAGATTAATGGTCTCAACCAAGTTTATGATGGTTGGGGATAGTATGTACCCTTCAGGGCTCAGCTTAACTCGTGGTGCTTGAGGAAACAACTGTATCCTTCAGGCCTCGGCCAAGCTCATGATGGTTGAGGAGATACTTTTATCCTTCAGACCTCAGCCTAACTCATGATGTTTGAGGATATACTTGTATCCTTCAGGCCTTAAACTAGCTCATGATGGTTTGGGATATGGACCTATCCTTAAGACCTGAGCCTAGCTCGTGATGGTTGAGGATATACTTTTATCTTTCAGGCCTTAAACTAGCTCATGATGGTTTGGGATATGGACCTATCCTTAAGACCTCAGCCTAACTCATGATGTTTGAGGATATACTTTTATCTTTCAGGCCTTAAACTAGCTCATGATGGTTTGGGATATGGACTTATCCTTAAGACCTGAGCCTAGCTCATGATGGTTGAGGATAAACTTGTATCTTTCAGGCCTCGGCCTAACTCATGATGGTTGAGGATAGACTGGTACCCTTTAAAAATTAATAATCTCAGCCCAGCTCATGATGGTTGGAGACAGACTTGTATCATTCTGACCTCGCCCTAACTCATGATGATTTTGGATTGACTTGTACCCTTCAGACATCAGCCAAGCTCATGATTATTGAGGATGGACTAATTTACTTCAGGCCTCAGCCTAATTCATGATGCTTTAGAATATACTTGTATCCTTAAAAGATTAAGTTTCAGCTGAGCTCATGGTGGTTGCAAACTTGTATTGACAACATTAGTCCTTTAAGAAGGAATTACTTCAGTAAAGCTCATGATGGTTGGGTATAAACTTGTACCCTTCAGGTCTCAGCCAAGCGATTGTTGCTTGAGGACTGACTTGTTTGGCTATTCATTGGCAGATCCGCATTACTGGTATATACTAGCTATTTTATTTTATATATTTAAAATCATTAAATGTATAATTAAATGCTTTTATAAACGTATCTTCTCGCAGATCTTAATGTGGACTAGCAACATCCTCAAGGCAGTATGTTTGTGTTGTTTACCACATGTAAATAAAAATTAACACAACGAAGTATTTAAAATTATAGAAAATTATACCTCTGTTTGAAATAGTTCTAAGTACTTTTTCTCATTCAAAATTATGTATGCACTAAAATTAAATTAAACTCTGCAATTGTATTCTCATTTATTTGGGCTCACTTGTAATTTAAGCACACTATTTGACTTTAGAGCCAGGAATCTACTAAAAGCAGTTTTCTGTCTCCAAGTCACATTTAAAAGGGTGCTAACTGTTTCCATAAGCTGGAGGTTTGTGTCTGTTAGCATCTGCCAATCAATAATATCTGCCTTTCAACCTGCAAAACTATACAGCTCACTAGCAACCATAAGGTGGTAACAGAACTTGTACTTTTAGAAAGATCAATAAATAAACTGCAAACTATTATCCTTTTTATTTTATTTGCCTGCGAGCCGGATATTAATATAAAAGTGTTGCAAGCCAGTGAACTGGTCAGTTATGTCTTACGGGTCGGATGTGGCTTGTGAGCCATGAGCTTGCAAACACTTAATTAGATCTTAAGATTCCTAAAAACAAAAACAAATATGTTTTGGGGTTATTTAAACCTTGACTGAGGGTACGTTTCACTTTCTATTTCATAAATTAAGGCAAACTTACTCAATCAATATTCCAGCCTCCAAGGGCAGAGGGGAGGAACTAGAGTAGGTCTATGGTTTCTCAAACTGTGAGATGCGACTCACCGGTAAGCCACGGGGGGGTTTCAGGTGAGGCAAAACATGCTTATAGCCTTTAATTAATTGTGCATTTTCCCTGACTTGTATACGTTCTGGTTGAATGTAAAATATGTATGTTCTCCTTTGTCAATTGAAGCAATAAAAACAACTTAACTGTTTGCATTTTATGCAGACTGTACATATCTGTGTAAACGTGATTTCTTAGCAATAATGGCAATCAAAACTACAGATATAAACTTGCAATAACAATTGACATTCGCCTGTATTTCGCAAAAAATAGAACATGAACTGAACTATCTCCGTGATAAGAAACAATCCCATCGTTCTCACAGACAAGTAAATATTGTAACTTTCTTAAAATATTATATTCAACGTAGTTTAATAAATCATAAGTAGTGCTCACGTCATCAAATTAAAAATATAATATAATAAAAAATAATATTTTATGGGTAGACCCTACCTATTTTATAATATTCAATAACTTCATCAAAATGTGTATAGGAAAATATAGTAATCAATGCAAAATTTTTAATGAATTACGTTTGTTAGGTTTAACAACTAAACTTAGTATTCAAGTGAGGCCAGAGGGAAAATGGTTTGAGAGTACCTCGGTGGGGACGTGGACTAAATGAAAACTCGTCTAGTATGATGTACCGTTGATGGGAAGGTAAGGGCTCGAATACTGACAGGGTATTTATGAGGGATTTTCATAAATGATTTTCCACTCCTTCTCAGCGTTATTTAGGGTATAATTAATTCAAAACCTACATTCATCATCCTCACACCAATAATTTAATGAGATGCATTTTGCTCAGTCGAGTCGTAATAAGTGAAGTAAAATATTTGCCACACTTTTAGCACCTGGGATGGATTGTGCCTGGCTGGACTATTCGCATAATTAGGCCTACACCAAAGTGGATGGGGTGCGAAAGATAAGATGCAAGATAGAAGGTAACCGGTACCCATACTNGGGGGGGGGGGGGGGGGGGTAAACAATTTAAGTACGGTATATGGAAGAAATCAACACTATACAATTAAAGTATGAAAGGCGAAGATTGGGGGATGAATGATTATAATTACGGTGGATGTCAATGATAGCTCTTAGTAGCCGATGATATTCGCACATCCATCACAGACTCTGCCTTAAAATATGAGGGAAGAATGGCCCTTAGCACGGGACAACTCCTGGATAGCTAAGTGGTAAAGCATTGGCGTATTAATCCAAAGGGCCCGAGTTCGAATCCCGTGTCCAGATGTCATTTTTCGATTTAATGAATTTATGAATAAACATATTCAGAACATCTAACTGGGATTTGAGCAAACTATAACAAAGTCTGTCACAAGAGGGATGCTTTGGATAATGTGACCAGCGATAGGGTATTTAAGAGTATCATATATTAGTTCTCAAAACTTGATAAAAACTAGCTTAATTTTGCTAGAAGTCTAATGGCAACAACATATAAACAATAGTTTAAAAACATAATACAATATATGAAAAGTGTATTCAGAAAAGAACGATATTTTCTAATAAAAACAACTTTTCACAGTCTACAACTTATAACAAAATTTTAACACGATGTTTATTGGAGCTACAAAATTGGCGTGCTTATTCTACGTAAGGCATTGAATTCATTAAAAAGGAAAAAGTCAAATAGGAATCTACCAATAGTGTATTAAAAGCAGACCAAATTAAAAAAAATTTATATAAACCAAATTTGGTTAGTAATTCAGGTTCCATTAGGTAATGATATACCAAATCATTATGTGTTTTATACAGTCCATAATTTTATTTTCGGAGCAGGTGGTGTGAAATATTCGAGAAATATTTAATATCTGTTCTTAAATATGAGATAAGGCCTGTCTTTCACACACCTATTATGTATTGAATCCAGAGTCTCGGGTTCGACTCCCGGTATGGATGAAACATTTAAAATTGTGGAAGTTGGTAAAAATTAGCTATTTGTTAAAGGTTGACAAACCCACATAAATAAACACAAAGAGAAATGTTAGAATAATAATTGTAATGCTTTTACTTTTATTAAATAGTTTCTTTCATGTACAGAACATTACTGAGATACAGTAGTTAGAATTTGTTTGCATAGGTTAAAAGCCTCCATAGTTAACACGGGAACGATTGGTGTTTACTCATTGAGAAAAACAGGAAAACATTTAGTGTTCACACTTGTGTCCACACTTGTGTCCACATTATTTTAAAATAAATTGTACGGAACTCCGCACTGACTTTCTCACTCCACTGTTTAAAACTGGAGATACTCACTCGAAACTCGTAATATATGTGAAATGAAATATACACTAGCAAACACGAGTATTTTTGACATTCTCTCAGGGGTTGCACATTTTATGGTTATCGCATTGCTATTAAATTCCTTAGTTATAAATTTAGACCAATAAAATGGATAAATATTGACAATTGAGTCTAAAATGATAGATATAGATCATTGCTGTACAAATATTTTCCCTTAGAGGTTAAAGGAAAAAGAATATTAACTTTTTGAGAGACTTGCTTATTTTACTTACTCTATGGCACTAGAACATTATTGCGTTAAAACTTAAGAATTATTTAAGCACAACTAAAAATCACATAATTGCATTAATATATTTGCCAATATCTCCGAAACTATTGGCTTTATAAAAATATATTTCAAATAAAAGTTTATTTTTATTTTTAATAGACCCGGCACAAATTTATCGATTGCCAAACCCTTCCTTCACCTCTGACAAGACGTGTATTAATCACAACTTGTGAATTGTGTGGAATGCCAGGCCTCCACCGTGGTTCGGATCCCACGTTAAACTGTAGGTCCTCCATTTCACCTCACAATCACCCTGCCATTACACATTAGCGTAAGTGTGTACAACCCGAACGAGTAGTAAGACGCGGTGATGATAATAATAATAATAATAATAATAATAATAATATTTTAAATAGTACTACAGTTTTTCATCAATAAGTTATTTTGTATCTCAAATAGTTGTGGAAATTTCCGCGTTTTGTAAGGTACCCCAAATTCATTTTTATGGGAAAATGAAAATAACCATTTTATTGATTATCTTAATCAATGCCTAGATAAGAATTTTAATCAAAATCTCTAGAGTTGATGTTGAGAAAATCGATTTTTTTTTGTCTTTTCGCTCTTTACTAAACTACACTTAATCTTAGGGTTAAACAGACACACAGACAGATGGCATTGCAAAAAACCACTTTATAGGGTTCGGGGGGGGGGTCATGAGACATTTCGGGTTAGATTTTTTTGACGATCACAATACTCTCTCTACCTATATGGTATTGAGAAATTAAAAAGTTACAAATTCACTCAAATAATATCACAGACCACTTAAATGCAACAGGGAATAGTTACAGTTTCGATCAGATACATACATATAGATATAGATATATTTTATCAGTGCTTCTTACTACCTGTTCAGGCTATACGCATATGTGATAATTACTCTAATGAGGTAGAGATGAGGAAGGTAGTATTTTAGAGGTAATATACCCGAACTTGCGTGGAAGGAGATTGGACAACTATTTAGTAATAAAGTACCCATAGTAAACCCAGCCCAATCCAATCTCCCTGTCTTCAGCAGGCCTGTCTAACACAAGAGTGACGCCCTAGACCATTCGGCCATTGAAGCAGGTTTTGTTCGTGTATATTTAGTGAAAAAAAATGTTTATTTAAATAAGATTGTTTCATTTAATTAATGTTTAAAATTTGTAGTAAAGTGTAATTTTAAAATTTGTAGTAAAGTGTAATTTTAAGTCTTCAGTAATGAACCAATTAATAACCAGCAGAGTTTATTATTGATATAACGGGGTTCGAACTTGAACCTAGTAAATCGCTAATAATATCATCCTTCAAGTTTTCTATACTGTCAGCAGTGAATGGGATCCAATTCCTTCCATTTAATCATTTTCATTAATTTTGTGTCCTTAAATTATTGTATCTTGCAACACAAAAAAAAAACTTATTAGTTAAATGGTAAGTCAAGTTTAGATTGTAGATTACCTGGAAGTTTGTAGTTAGAAATTTTTTCACTGACAAAGTGAGACATCCGTAAAGTGTGTATGACAATGTCTTGAAAAGTTGCAACTATCTAGAGTAGTTTTCACAAACTTTTTACTGGTAAATGCCTTTTTTTTATTTCACCATACCCATAGCTTTCCTTTGAGATTTGATAATAACAAGGTACGTAATAGTTTTAAGGGTGTTCTTACGTACTAGTTTTTTATTCAAGAATTTGCTAGGTTGAAATTCATGGCTTAACTTTATTTACTTTTACAGCCCAAACATAAAAATATTTTGCAATATTTTATTTGATATTAAATATTTTAATCTCATAAATATTATAATTAATATATTACATAAATCCAGTTTTCAGTTTAAAAACTAGTAAATTAAAAATCTTGCTATTAACATTTTTCTTTGCATAGCATATAATCTAATAAAGAAGCAAAGGGTCAGTTTTTTCAATTCAAATGTCTCCTTTAATTCAATGTCAAGAGTAAAAAAAGTGTTTATGTTCTAAACTTTTTTAATTTAATTATTTCACCTGAAACAACTTCAGATGAAGGAAAATCATCTAAATGTGTGGTCCCTTTTTAAGATCATAAGGTTAATGACTTAAACTAATCTAATTAATTTTGCATGAGCTATTTATTATTTTTAGTACGCCCCCATCTCTCCCTCCTACCATACTATTCAAGTTCAATATTCCCAAACTATGGCAGTATAGAGAGAGTACAATAATTAATGGTTCAAGTTATAAAAATCCAGTAAAAAAAATGGATAGGCCTATGTGGCAAACAATGTACTCACCATCTAGTTGCATTAGTGATGAATGTAGTAGTCCCCATGGTATGAATATAATTATAAGTGTAGTGTATTTATTTAGTCAACTACATCTAGCTGATTATTCTAATTTTACACTATTAAATAATTGATATGATATCAACACAACACTCGGAAGATCCTCGCCGAGACGCCACCTTGATAACGTAAATAAACTAAACTCTACTGTAGATAAAATCTTTGCCTAGCATACATTTTCCTACCCTGTGCATCCCACACTTCCGCACCCCCTCGTTCCCTCTTCAACCAAGAGGAAAACCCGGCCAAAATCACGATCTTCTCCGAACATTCACGAGTGAGTATCTTTGTGGGCTTCATGCATCTATAACCGATGTACTGTATTTCGATTTCGGCTAGAATGTTCAAAGGTCACACAACTCAGAGGGCGCATGTGTCATAGTTAGGAACACGGAAAAAGACAAGTTTCAAATTAAATTTGTATCATATTAATTTTAAAAAAAATTAATTTATCAGTATTTTAATATCTATGAAATATGACTTTGTAGCATCTTAAGTTAAGATAACATAAATTAGATGTTAGTCATACCTACTTGTTAAACTTTTGAGCTAGGCCTATGTATACTGTTACTATCGGCTTCGGGCTATATAACTTTTAATTTAACGAATAGGATAAGCATGAGGAAGGTATTATTTAAAGAAACTGTTCCCACATTTGTGTGGAAGGAGAGTGAGAAACCATTTAGAAAAACACCCTCGGTATACCCGTCGGGGATTTGAGCTCTGACTTTTCTGTCACCATTAAACCAAGCTATATGAGTCTGATGATATTTAGTTCCGGGAACATCAATGCGGGATTTCTTATATATAAAAATATACTTAAATTTATTTCAATATACTTCAAAACCCAATAGTTTTATTTAGTTAAAACAGTTCTTCAGTCACAGGGAACAGCAGGTATTTACTCTCTGCATCAACACTACCCACAGGTGAGCATATTAACTTTTAGGCTGTCAGTTAAAATAATAATTAAAATGGATTCAGAATAATTAACTTTTATTGAACTAGGATATTAGATTCAGAGATTTATAGTGGAAACATGATTTAAAGTACTGGTATTTTCACATATTCTCGTATTTTCATTTTAGCATCCTCTATTAACTTAAGATTGAAAATCCCATACCTTTTGTTATAGCCAATTTTAGAAATCTCATAGATGAAATTGTTATTTTTGTATGTTACATCAATCGCATTAATTTTGCTATCACTGTTTCAGAGATGAGCCTTCATGACCTAGAACTGCCCTACTCTACTATTTATATTTTTAATTCAATTCCTCTAAACCAGGTTGTTGGAGTTGTAAACAGTCTGGGAGGGGTTGACCAAAATAACAATCTCCATCCCATTTAAATTAAAGTAAGAAAATAGATAATAAAATTGCCTTCACTTTCTAGCTTTCAGTTGGTTGGTCAATGCCTTCATAATTTAATCAACCATTGCTAAATTACTAAACTTAATCTAAAGTATCAAATAGCCAAGCTGTTATTAATTTTATAGAGGAATTCACCATCTAGATATCATATTCTAAAAATTGAAAAATGACATCTGGACATGGGAATCGAACCCGGGACCTTTGGTTTAGATCGCCAATGCTCTAACAATAAGCTATCAATGAGTCGTCCCGTACTTACGGTCATTCTTCACTCATATTTTAAGGCAGAGTCTATGATGGACGTGCGGAAATCGTCAGCTTTATTCACGAGCCATCAGATAACGCAGCCATCTTAATATTATCCGTACAGTTATAATAATAATTGTACGAGTGGCAATAACAAGCCAACTACCGAGTCGAAGATGGCTGCGCTATCTGATGGCTCGTGAATAAAGCTGACGATTTCCGCATGTCCAACTTAGACTCTGCCTTAAAATATGGGTGAAGAATAACCATAGACACTGGACGACTCCTGGATAGTTCAGTGGTAGAGCATTGGCGTACTAAGCTAAAGGTCCCGAGTTCGATTTCCGTGTCCAGGTGTCATTTTTCAATTTTCAGAATATTAATCAAAAGTGTTTAGAATCATGATACAAAACTTTTTTTAAAACACCGTGTCTTACTACTTGGAACTTGCAATCGGTGGGATTTGTGGCCGCCAAAATAACGTCGTGAGTTTTACGCCCACCACATTCCAATCCCTGTGGTGTTGTAAACAGAGGGACAGTGCTGTGGCCAGAGAGGGAGTAGGGACTTCACCTTAAACTGGACTTTAATCGTCAGGGCCAGATTAACACTTTTGGGGGCCCTGTGCCAAATAGAACTTAGAGCCCCTTAGAAGTTAGTTCCCCGATGAATGATTATGAATCTTACATAAACATCATACATGGATAGTTCAATTTAGAGACAGACTTTTTTTGCAAACATTTAACAATCATGGTGACTACCGTAGGTTTTGTTGATAACATATTAATTATTAGTACCATAGTAACTATACATAGGTACCGACTTATGTATATTATTGGGGGGGGGGGGCGGACCCAATGGTATCAATTTTATGCAAAAAATATTAAATTTTACACATCATGAGGGAGAAATACACTTAATTTATATTCTAAAGTTATTTTTTCATTTTAAAAAAATATAAGTTTATAGAAGCCAACATAATAATGTCACCTAACACTCTACAGTAACATACATTTTATTACATAAACATATTCATAATGAATAGAAAAAAGTAATACATTTTATATAATTTGAACTTCTCGTTTTTTAAACATGTTTTCAGAATAAAACTTCTCTCACGTCGGGATCTTAAGACACGATTATGCAGGATCTTATAAAGTTGTAGGACTATTTTAAAATTTTAATTCATATCCAAAGTCGTAATAAAAGAAATTAAAACACTGATAGAAATGTATCATCCCCCAAAAGGGCTAACAGAAAATCCATTAATATGGTTTGCACATTAAAATACTTTATATATATATATTAATATATATATATGAATATGTATATATATATATATACATATATGAATATGTATATATATATAGTCTTTGTCTAGCGAGAAGTTACCTTCTTTTGTAAAAATTATATTCATTTTTAATTTTTAGGAAATAATAATTACTGTATTTTACTCACTGTCAAACATTTTTATCGTAAAAAAGTAGAGTATATATATATATAACTACTACAATTTTGAGTTATTCTACTTTTTCAAACATTTTTATCGTTAAAAAGTAGAGTGTATATATATATAACTACTACAATTTTGAGTTATTCTACTTTTTTACGATAAAAATGTTTGACAGTGAGTAAAACACAATAATTATTATTTCCAAAAAATTTAAAAATGAATATTTTTTTACATAAGAAGGTAACTTCTCGCTAAACAAAGACTGTTCATGGTAGGAAGAGATTTCTAGCAAATATTCTTTGAAGAAATTCTCAGAAATTAAGTGTTCAATTAGGTTTAAATCTTTACAATCACAAGTAATATAATGTTTACTTCATTTATTGGAATAAAATTGTAGTAAGATATAATCCTAGTAAGTAGTAACCTAGCCTGTGGAGCAACAAGAAGACCACTCTAGAAAGCCCTTCCTACCGTGAGCAGCCTATAGTAATAATTCCACCCTGCCAAGCATTACATGGCTTTATTCATATCATTTGTAAGAGATGTGTTTTTAGTAGTTTCTCTTCTGTAAATGATGGCTTCATATCATAGTAAATATAAATTAAGTAACCAAAGCCAGAAAAAATATATAACAATTTAACAATTCAATTTTTAAGGTGGCCCAGCCCCCTCATGGCAATTGTTGGGGAGCCCAAAACACTCGGGCCCCCTAGAGTCGGCGCCTATGACTATTAAACTATACAGTCTATTATTAGTAGTAGATTATAGTACTTTAAATTAATAGTTAATACTATAATAATACTGTACATTATATAATTATAGATTATTTTAGTCTAATCGCATTTAATCTAGTCCACCATCTTCAGGTAAAATAGTAAAAGTATTAGTATAGTAAAAAGTATTTTATTTTTTAAACCTTTTTTTGAGTTTTTCTCACGTCACATTTAGTCAACTATTCAATTTTTATTATTTTATTATTTTACCTCAGAAATTATTGTCAATAAAAATCAATTTTTATTTATCTGTCAAAAGTCAACGGTACCGTCTAGAGATATGTAGTATTTCTGATTTGCCAAAAGCAAAGATTGCGTTAATTTATGAGCACGGACTGTCGGGCTCAACGTAATACCAGGCTACCAGTGCCCCTAGTGGCTCATATAGGGTACAATAAATGAACAGACAAGGATTAGATTAGGGAATTTCTAGTTAAGTTTGGGATAAATTTTATGAAAAACAATAAAAAATATTGATACATAATATCATTACAAAATAAATATGACAAGTCAAAGTGATTTATTTGCACGGCGGGGTGGGCACATTTGGTACATGCCTTAATCCGGGGCTGTTAAAAGTAGACAAATATACGACTGGGAGTGCAAATAGTCTGATGTTTACATTCTGGATGCGCCTATCGCGACTCAAGGATCACTTTGGGGGGAGACTTGCAACACACCAGGTGTTCTAGCTTACTTTGTATTGTGTGTTATGGAACTTCAATCAACATGGAAAGGGACGTCGTGCCTTGCGTTGAATGGATACCGCCATCACATACACCGAGAAACATATGATGGGACTACGTGGGTGTGTATAAATAATAAAAAACGTGTATCCCATTTCCAATATAAGATTGTCAACAGACAGGCAGATTCTTCATAGGATAGAACACACATTTGGGGCTGATGTTACGGAAAATAAAATAAGGAAAAAGATGGAGATGACCAAGAAACGAGTGGATGAAGAACTGTCAGTACATTTAAATGGCAATCTAACATTTCCTATCATAACCTATACTAATATAACCTGTTTCAGACCCGCTTCAGTGACCGAACGGTCTAAGGTCTCATATTTAACTAGCCTGCTGATGACGGGGTGATCGGGTTAGAATCCCCGTCAGGTCTACTGAAAGTGGTTTTTTCCTAAATAGTCACTATTATTCCAGGCAAATACGGGTAGATTACCTCTAAAATTCTTACCTTCCTCATCCCTACCCCAATAGAGTATAATATATGCGTATAACCTGAACAGGTTATAAGATGCGGTGATAATAAACAAAATTATTGTTTCGGTGGTTATAGTAATACACAAGAGGGTTACAATCAAGAGCTCATATCTGTAGGCCTGACAGGTGGCGGTGAAGATAATGAAAATCTTGATGGCATTATGGAAGATGATCCACCTGAAGTACACGATACAGATATAGTGCAGGCTGACCTCACAGCAGCGTACACAAATCCACGGTTAAAAAAATTAAAATAAGTCCTAAAAATAAAAAATAATTAGGTCGTTATTGGCATGCTGAAGAGGTGAAGAGCGAGTGGAATTTACGAAATGTATAGAAAAATTTCTTAACCTAAGGTCAAAGAGATGATGAGATCGATATTTTGTTTCAAGGCAATGGTTGCAACTGTCAAGCAATTTACTCCAGCCGAAAAAACTGAGGCAAAAATCAAAATATTCAAGATTGTTATTGACTTGGAAATTCGACGTCAGCTACCTCCTGTGCAGACCTTGTCAACTTTTAACTATGCCAATCTGCCTAGCACATCATCTTCTGTTTCGCAAAGTGAATCCTTCAGTACCTCAACCACTTCACGCCAAGAGGTCCGTACACCTGGCCCGATTTCACATGAATCATCTCTAGATGAATCAGTATTAAATACAATGGAATTTTACGAACAAAATAGTTCTGCATGGTAATCTTTTGAATCTTTAAATACTCTAATAACAATGTGGTATTTTCACAAATTCCGATATTTTTTTATAAATCTTTGAAATGTTAATAAAGTGTTCTTCTGGTAAAAATATGTCTTTCATTGCTGCCTATGAATTTGTCATTAGGTTTTATGTTTTAGAATTACAGTACAGTTTCGATTCGATCATAAACATCATTATTCAAGTTAGTTTAGGCTAGGTTATTTTATTAAAACTGCCAATACGTACCTTCAAGTAAGAGCAAGTTTTATATCTGGCGATAGTGGATTCTGCACTCGATTGGTTGGCTCCACCTTCAAATATTCTACAATTTGACTCACTAGAAACGAAAATTGTTCTCGTGTAAATTTAAAATACGCCTTAAACTTCATCTCATCGTCCAAAAGATGTTTATAAATAAGTGTCTTAAAAACTCCCTCTCTGTCCCTACTCATATACATTTCACTACAGTCTTTTCAAGTTTCAAGGGTTGGGCTGCTAAGATGTCTACATCATCCTCCAAATCCCGTTTTTCTTTCATTAGCATTAACGCTAACACCCTTCTCCTCTTAGGTAGTGCACTCATTAGAAAAAATATATGCTTAATACTAGAGAGCTCCGCGTACATCTGAGAGACAACTAAATATGATGGAGCACTGTACATATGTCTAGGAAAACACAATTGCGCGGCGTGATACGTACTACGCTTCCCTCAGCGCATTGCGTACTGCGCCGCGCATGTATTGCGTCGCTAGGAAAACGTATAAATGACTGCAATAAACACACCAAAACGTATTAATGCGCTGCGAAGGTCGCAATTGACTGCTCCAAAGGCAGTCGGGCTGTTGCATCACGCGCATCATGTTGGTGCACTACGCATAACGTTGTATAGGAAAACACTAGTATTTAACCCCTATTATTCAAGTGCTCAGCGCATTGCGTCCGACGCATTGCGTACTGTGCCGCGCAAGTATTGCATCGCTAGGAAAATGTAGCTTAATAAATTAATTTAGCAAATTTGTTTCTGCTTTTCCAACAGACCCAAAAACAATATAAAAACAAAATACGATGGAGCACTGTACATATGTCTAGGAAAACAAAATTGCGTGGTGTGATACGTACTAAGCTTCCCTCAACGCATTGCGTACTGCGACGCGCATGTATTTCGTCGCTAAGAAAACATAGCTTTATATTAAATTAAAATGATTTAAGCTAACCAACCAAGTCCAAATAATGAAATTACTATATGCATTGAAAAGTATTCATGCACCACTATCTATCACATTTATACTCCATTCACGGTAGGAATTACTCTCTGAAAGGTCTTTTTTCAAAAAAAAAATCCTACTATATAATAGCTTTCTGGTAGGGAAAAAGGCCTTTCAGAAAACAGTTCCTACGCTGAACAGACTTTACAATAGTAGTCCTCTTTTATCTTTCTTGGCCATAACATCCAATACTTCCGCAGATGTGAAAGGCACTGGGTAGTGAATTGACATCATTGCCAGGCCAGTCAATCGTTCACTGCACATCGAATTTCTTAAGAAGGTCTTAATACTTTTCAATGAGGAAAATGACCTCTCGACCTCAGCCGTTGACACAGGTAAAGAAGCTAGGACACATAGCAGATGTCGGATAGAAGTGCTTATTGCATGCATCCATAGTAGACATAATCCCATTTGGTATGTCAGATTGTTTCTTGTCTTTCCACTTCTCACACCACAAGAGGTATTCTGCCAGTACCTCGTCACACCCCCCAGGCTATTTCCCACGAGAGAGATATATTATAATGTCAATTGTCCTACTTTCCACATACAGTTGATTTACCATTATTCCTCACCCTCCTCCCTCTCTCCACGAGACCCCGGCGGGAGGGAGGGGGTGGAGGGTCACCACAGTATCCTACCCACTAGCCAGGTCTGAAGGGTTTAGCCCATTTGATTTTTATGTGTGCTCATTAGATTTTAATGTGTGCCCCAGCCCCATTAGATTTTTGCCACAATAGATTGTAATGTGTGCCCATTGTTTTTTATATGTGCCCGATGGTTTTTTATGTGTGCCCATTGGTTCGTATGTCTGGGACTGGCGTGGGAGTTTTTGGGGAACGTGCAGTCTTGGGCACTCCTCCCATGACGTATCGGCATTTCTAGACAGTTTGGAGGTTCAAACACGGGACATTTCCCGTCCCGGGACCATAATTAAACAGCCAGTGTTTGGAGCTCACCCCTCAAAATCCACAGACTGAGAGCAGCGGAGCACATACGAAGCCTGATTACTAATGAATGACCACAAACTTGGTACACAGATCCCCCTCCAAGTTCGAAGAGAGCATTTATAGTAATTTTCCCGGGGCCCCAGGGCATTCATTACCGGTAAACATGTTCAATCAGGAAAATACCGGTCAGCTCCGTGACATGGATTTTTGTGTCACACAATGACATGAGCGCTAAGTATCATTAACGATGCCATTCTTATCTACGGTAAAGGAATCCTATAGTAGGGTTTTGACCGAAAAGCACAATTACTTCAAGAGTCATGTGTAAATATTCTAAACTGTTCCTCCTACCGATTCTAAACTGTTCTTCCTACCAAACAGCTTAAATATATACATAAGGCAAGTCCGTGATCTGATAGACACGGAGCAGAAAGTTTGTATTTTTAAACTGTTCTTCCTACGGCAATGTTGTTTGCAATAAATCAAAGTTTTATTTCATCTTTCTACAAAATAGAATAAATATAATCATACGTCAAGTCAGTGAGATAATGACCACCAGTAAAGGAATCATACGTCAATTCATGTGATCTGCAGATGATCTGTCTGCTCTTCCTGGCAGATTCATACTATAGTTCTGTTCTTTGTAACAAACAAATTAAAAACAGTAAAGCCCCGATTATCCGCGGAATTGGATGGCAAGGGTACTGCGGATGGCGAAAATCGTGGAGAACCCGAAAAAAGAATAAAAATGAGGTGCAAACACAAAAAAAATTCAGCATAAAAACTATGTTTCACTGTACAAAAAACATAATGTGTAAAACTTTTAAAATATGTACAGTACAGTAGAAACCTTTGCTCTATGTCTAAATCACTAAAATAAAGAACAGTAAACAAAAAACAATATCTACTGTACTATTAAAAAAAGTGTTCAGTTAAGCCTTTAAAAAAAATCAGTCACTCGTTTTTGCTTCTTGCTTTGGAAACACCTTTTTTTATTCTAAATTGTATTTTCCTTAACATGAGTTTTTCTGCCAGATGTGCGTCGTCGTTTTATTCCTCTAAATATTGAAGCAATCCGTCTACGTGCTGCAAAGCAGTTTCGTGTGTCATCAGCGAAGGCACCTGGTCTTCTTCACTTTCACTTTGTTCTTCTTCGTTCTTGTTCAATCCCATTGCTCTGTTCGTTATCTCTACGTCAGTCAGTCTTTCAAACCCCGACTCACTTGCGTCGCATTCCAGCCACTCTTCTATGTTTTCTTCGTCGACATTCTCACCTCCCGGAACGGATGTCACTAGCTCAACAAGTGTAGCGGTCGGCATGACTTCATTCTCTTCTTCACAAATATTTTGGTTGTTATTTGTTTCGATACTTGGAAAGAGTTTTTTCCACGATATAACAAGGTTTGAGGGTTTGATGTAATTCAATGCAGACGCAATATCGTAAATGTTATCCAAAATTGTATAATTCTTTCAAAATTCTTTGAGATCTCAGCCTTCTTCGATTTTTGACAGTAACAACTTTGTTCTGTATGTTCTCTTCATGGCTGCAATGACTCCCTGGTCCATAGGTTGTATCAGCACAATAACATTTGGGGGCAAAAACTTTGCGAAGATTTGCCCGTCAGAAGATTTAAGCACACTTCTAGCTGAGTGTGAAGGCGCGTTGTCAATTGAGCCCCTGAGAATACAAGTGGTGTAAGTCACTTTTTTTCATATTTGAGTTAACAATGTAAGCATGTGAAGAATTATTCATTCTGTCAATTGGTAAAGTGGTGTAGGTCATACTTTATATGTTTGCCGCTAGATTACACTATATATTTGAGCTTGTTAACACACCAACGCGGTTGTTGACAGAACAAGTGGTGTAAGTCGTGATGTGCTTTTTAATTTAGATGGTCTAGTTCAAATTTCTAAGTTATAATGACCACACTTAGTGATTCTACGATCGAAAATAAATTAATAAATTCATCATCTGTCTCCGAGTATAATCTAGAAAGTAGGTCTAAATAAAAATATATTATTAGGTATTTTTTATTTTAGGCGGGAATATTGAACAATACAAAATTCCAATTTAGTAGATAAGGCCAATTATTTCACGCGAAAAGGTTAAGTTAAGTTTTTACGTTGCTTAAATCTTTAGTAGAGCTTAAATAAAATAAACTATTAGGCATTGCTTATTACTAATGCTACTTACATTGTTTCATTATAACTGTTTGCTAACTGTAATTTTTATTTTAGACGAGAATAATGAACAATAACAAATTCCAATTCAGGGGATAGTGCAAACTATTTCATGTGAGAAAGTTGGGTTTTGTGTTTTATGTTGCTTAAATTTTTTTTGGTTGTGTCTTTTAGCACATTAGATTTTTACTTTTTGTCATTAGTTATTTTCAAAATCTTGTTTAGCGTTAGTGATAATAAATCTCTATTGAAGTTACAGTGCTACTATGAAAAAT
>CABFWB010003511.1:11062-40378 GCA_902151455.1 Timema bartmani | reverse complement strand
GTTCTCATCATGAAATGAAATGGGTGAAGCATATAATTATTTACATAGGGAAAATATGAGTTGAATCATTAATAAGTTAGTTTAGAATAAATAGTATATTCCTTTAACAAGTTATCACGGAAAACAATTTATTGACTTTACTCCTACTTCAGAAAATATAAACATTGGGAACTGCAAGTGGCCACTGCAAAAAAAAAATTAAAGTGCACATTTCAACTAAGTCTAACGCTACTCTACACTAGGCACCACAGTCACTTCCTAACATAGTGCCCTCTCAAGTCCCTCTTCAAATACCAGCGTCCTTGGAAAACAACACAAATATAGCACTTAGGGTCTCTGCGAGTCCTGCGTGTAACCATACACTCCACAGGGAATCATCAGGGTTGTCCCGATGGTCGGCCGCTCTTGCGTGCCTCCGGTCCCTAGACCTGGGTATGCAACCAGTGAAGGCGTACCGCCAAGGTGGTCCGTGGTTGACCGTACACAGTCCTCCGGGGACCAACTCCCGGGCCTTGACGCCGAACCCCGACCCTACAAACCCCATTATATGTAGCATGGATCCCACCAACACAAAAAATATAACCTCTCTTTACAAAGATCAAATACAATTTAACCATACATCAGAAGGTATAAATACCACTATCATTCTAAGCCCCCAACATTATAGGACTCAAAATTATAATTTACCGCTCCCAAATGTCTGTCAGGTAATATGAGTACACAATAACCAGCTTAAGGATTAAACATAAATATATCAATTACATAACTATAACCCCTCGCTGCAACAACAATATGTACATAAAATGTTCGGGCTCATTAGGTATCATCATACCGGTAGTGCCATTAAATGAAAATATAAATTATCAATCTAATCCTATTTGACATCATATAAATTGTTCCCCAACACATTACCCCCCCTTAGCAGTTACACCTTCCGGCTGTGGAAAGTCACATTTTGTTGCCGACTTTATCTGTCACCTGGACACAATTAGTGACGTTAAATTTGATAAAAATCACCTGTTATTATGAATTATGGCAACCGGGATTCAAACAAGACGGGTCAAGTTCCCACGTCATATTCTGTAAGGGCTTGCCGGAAATGGATGACACATATAATGACTCTCCACAGCTGATTATCCTGGACGGCCTGATGCGTGAAGCCAACAAAGTGGTCGTCAATCTTTTCACCAAAGTATGCCACCATCAAAATATTATCGTCATGTACCTTACACAAAATATATTCCACCAGAGCAAGGGTCAAAGAGACATTTCCTCAAACGCACATTATATCGTTCATTTTAAAAATCGCAGTGGTAAAGCTCATATTCAACACTTTATACGTTAAGTCTGTCCTGAAAATCCCCGTGTTTTACAAGAGGCTTACGCTGATACTACAAGCACTATCTATGGCTATATATTGTTTGATTTCAAGCAAGGTACACCTGAATGATTCAGATATAGAACACGCACAAATGTCGGGTGCTGCGTGTACCTATCACGCAAAAGCTATAAAAACACTGACACTTACCTATTAAAGATCATTTCATAACCATGACTCCAAAAGTGCTGAAGCAAGCCCCTCTGCTGTGTGCGATGAATCACATGAACCCGCAGCAACGTGTCACCTTGCTGAAAACGGCAGACAAGAAATTGATTGACTCTGTTTGCGACACTTACAACATTTTAAAAGGGCGGGGACCGTTGGAAAAAGGCTCAGAAAACAAATTTATGTGCTCACAAGCAGGTGTTGAACAAGATGGTCAAACGAGGAGAGTGTTGGAAAAAGAAGAGATGACTACTCGTTCAGAAAGGAGGACTGTTCCTGCCCTTACTTTATCCCCATTAATCAGCGGTGTCTTTAGTTCTTCATTCAACAAGTTGATAATGGAGCACACGAAAAATATAATATTGGTGTCCATGGAAACATTACACCGTTACGAGCTACACCACCAACAAGTGGCATCGGCCACAAATCTAGTTGTCTCCGAGCTGGACAAGGAAATTGAAAATATCTTCGCTTCAAAACTTGACGACAAGTCTAAATGGACTTTATACCAACAAGTGTTACAGCGCTATCTGCACTTTAGTCAACACCCTCCACCAACTGAAAATAGCACTACCACAACAACCCCTGAAGTGTCTGTACTTCCCATCCCTGGTGTACTCAATACTGTACCAGTACAGGCACGTAAAAAAGCCAAACTTTTACTAGAACATGTTAATTCCAGGGGCGGTATCTTTTGGGACGAAAACGGGGAAGTGAGTATTCACGATACGCCTCTCCGTGGATCCAATATTGTGGATTTAGTTAACGATCTGGTCAGAGCAAGAAGACACGGAGAGCCATCGTAGTGGCGAGAGTTTCTCATGGCGCTTCGAAAAATAAACGTCCCGAAAGAACGTAATGTAAACCCGAAACGTTTGGCGCCCATTAAAGATCCGACGCCCGTACCCCAACCACTTACACCATCGCAACCCCCTATGAAGAAGAAACTGAAAAGGGTTGACGAAAACAGGTGGCTGCTGTTCCGAGCTTAATGGACCGTTTAGCCGACATCTACTACGACCCTTCTCATCCTGCAGGGTTTGATGCGGCAACGTCGCTCATAAAGGCTTCCAAGAAAGATCCAGGTAAGTACGAAAATGGCTTCGGTTGCAGGACGCATATAAACTACACAAACTGGTGATAAAATCCTTTCCACGAAACAAGAACGTGGTGTCAAACATTGACGATCTCTGGCAAGCCGATCTCAACGATATGCGAAGTCTCGGAAAATACAACGACGGTGGCGTGCACTTGTTCACCATCATCGATGTGTTTAGCAAGATGGCCTGGGCGAGGAAGCTTCCTTTCAAGACGGGGAGCGTCGTGGGTGCACACCTTTCAAGACATTTTCAAACAAAGTGGGCGTAAACCTCTAAGCTTACAGACAGACAAGAGGACAGAGTTCACTGCAAGTCTAGTCCGGAAATTTCTCAATAAAGAAGGCGTGTATAACTACACCACTCATAATCCAAACGTGAAGGCAAGCATCGTGGAACGATTCAATAGAACTCTGAAAGGGCGCATGTGGCGCTAATTTACCAATAATAACACGTATCACTATGTTGACGTCCTCCAAGATCTCGTCGTCGCTTACAACGGCGTAAAATGTTCCAGTATCAAGATGGCGCCTGCTGACGTTTCTGAAACTAATGTGCTTCAAAACAGAGATAATCTGTATGGCAAACGGCGTCCAAATTCAAATAGTAACCCAAAACTCAAAGTCAGTGACACGGTGCGTATTAGCAAATCCAAAAAGCTGTTTGAAAAGGGCTACGAAAGCAATTGGTGCGAAGAAATGTTCCAAGTCAGCAGTGTCGTGTTGTGGCAACTAGTCGTCTATAGGTTGACTGATATTTACTACTAGGTGGAGGGAACGTTTTACGAAAGAGGATTGAAACGCGTACGTCTTCCCGAAACTTTTACAGTTGATAAAATACTACGTGTCAAGGGTAAAGGTGCCAGAAAGAAAGTGTACGTGCATTGAAAATGTTACCCCGACAAATTTAATTATTGGATTCCTGCCAGTTACGTCAGCACCCTACCAAGAAGGACCAGTTTTACATCACTTTGCCGAGCGACAGATTTATGGGATATTTTCCGAACAATACCGTCGCGAATTTCACCACGCAACTACCCTACCATCTTACACTCAATGGACAGTGGGAAGTCACTCTCGCCGAATTCCAATATCCGTGTTCTTTCACCACCGTACCCGAGGGACAAAATATTGTATGGTACAACTGGGTTGACGCTAACGTTGTCGAACAAATATTCAAGAATCACATCCCGTCTGGAAATTACAGCACTATTCATGAAATGGTCTAAGCCCTAACCGATGTAGAGGTGTTTAAAGAGGATTTCGGAGTTGTGTTTGAGTACACAAACCCTAACAAAAAAGTGGACGTTATTTCTTCTTCACAAAATATACAGCTGCTGTATCAAGTCAACTAAGTCTACAGCGTGGTTTCGATCCTCAGACTAATCTGATCAAAGTCCCAAAGTCACCATACGCCACCAACATTCTACTAGGCTTGCCTTCGCAAATGTACATCTACACGGATATCATCGATCCTCATCCCGTGGGTGACATTGTTGCACCGATTTTACGTATCGTCGGTATCAACAATATAAATTATCTCTACGACATACATAATAAAATTAGCTATGATCCGATGCAATACGTGCCCGTACTTAGACGGGAAATTGAAAGCCTGGAAAACAATATAAAAACAGACACTGGTGAACATGTACCATTCGAGTTTGGAAAAGTGTGCGTGAAACTTCATTTTTGACACAGATCAACATGAACTGTCCCTATCAAAGATACTACACCAACCAGGCTGTAACAGGAATATATCTACCGCGGTGATCCCTATCGACGCGGGAATAGAATATGAGGTTTTTCAGCGGCCTCTTCCAGAACGTCGTAACTTTAATGAGAAATGTCGCTAATGACATTGGAAAACAGGCGCTTCATACTGGTATCGACATCCTCTCCGACGTTGCCAATAAGCGTCGTTCCTTTCAAAGAGGCCCTACGCCAGCGTGTCGGCGAGTCTGGAAGAAACCTGAAAGGGAATTCGGAGCAGAAGATCGACACGCTGATGACCAGCTCAGGCTATAAAGGGCGTCGTAAGTAGCACCGACGTCAGTCTTCTGTCGTTGCCCAAAGTAAAAAGGTCAAGAAAGAAGCGGCAGATATTTTTAGATGAAATGTCGTTTCTACACCCCCAGTCCCATGAGTGTGCCATCAGTGAACTCGATTTATTTTCCATCCCCCCCACGTAAACCAGTCTTGAAAGTGGACAATAGATCCATTACAAACCTGTCTCTTCCCTCACCGATTATTCGCCCATCGAATTTACGGTTACGGGTCAAGGAGAATTCTATATCGATCTTTCACAGACCATGTTCTAGCTCAGGGCGGCTATCATGAAACTAGACAGTGGTGCTTTCACCGAGGTGGATCAAATCGTTCCCATCAACAACTGGTTGCATTCGCTATTTACACAGGTGGATGTGTTTTTAAACAAAAAATTAGTACCATCGGCTAGCAACACTTATGTTTCTAGATCGTACATTGAGACGTTTCTCAATTACAATAGTGAAGCAAAAATAACACATTTGACTTGTGGTCTGTGGTTCGCAGACAGCCCCGAAAACGTTGAGGAGGTTGAAGAGGGCAACAAGGTATTTGAGGCCCGTCGCATTCTCACAGAAAAAAGTAAGACGGTGGATCTTTTGGGGTATCTACACGGTCATGTGTTTAACCAAGAAAAATACCTTTTGAACGGCACCGAACTCAAAATCAAGTTGGTCCGTTCCAGAGACGGATTGAATCCTATGTTCATCCCTGAAATCTTGCATATTAAGGTTCACATCGTTGAATCCGGTCTTCTAGTGCGAGGTATCAAAGTAGCACCTTCTATACTGTTGGCACATGCCAAGGCATTAAACGAGAGTCCCGCAATTTATCCCATCACCCGCGTGGAAGTAAAAACTCTCACTATTCCTACGGTTGTGCAAGGATAATCACTGGACAACGTATTCACTGTAAAGTTATCCAAATGATGCATCGTTGGATTTGTATCAAACACTGCGTTCAATGGAGACGCCACCAAGAACCCATTCAACTTCCAAACCTATGGCATGAACCATTTCTCGCTGTACGTGGACGGGGTAAAAGTGCCGTCGAAACTGTTACAGCCCTATTTTTCAAATGGCAACTATGTCATGTCCTACCACACACCGTTTTCTGGAACGGGTATCCATTTCACGAAAGAAGGTAGTGACATCACAAGGGAAGCCTTCCCTAAGGGACATCATCTCATGGCTTTCGATCTCACACCTAATCTGTCTACCCACATGACATCGTATTGGAATTTGACGAGGCATGGTTCTCTGAGTATCGAAGTGAGCTTCACATGAGCTCTCACCGAAACCGTCAACTGTATCGTGTATGGGGAGTTTTACAACATCATCACCATTGACAAGAAGAGAAACGTTATGACCGATTATGGAAGTTAATATAAGCTACTTCCCGCCCCTTACTCCCTCGTTTAAATCATGGTCGTTATCGTAGATTTCCAGAGCTTCATCGATGACAGCAAAGAGTTTATCGTCAAGGGACTGAGTATTTTATCTGTATGCGGTACATTACTTCAACATTGGGTGTTAAAACCCCCATACGCTTTCGAGGAACTTTCATCCTCTGCTAAAAAGCAAGCCGACTATATCGTCTACAAACTGCACGGTATTCCCTGGGATAGCAGTGATGTGGTTTACAGCCTGTTCGAATCCCTCATCTCCCGCGGCATAACGCTTGCAGAAACCGTCTACGTCATGGGGGCAGAGAAGAAAAGGTTTCTAGCCAAATACACACCTAGATCTTTACGACAGAGGTTGTTCGTCATTTAAAACACTTAAGGCCATATGTACATAATTTTTTTTTTCACCATTCAAAAGAATTTTATTCTATGAAAAGTTACACACCATAAATGTATTTTTATGTATTTTTGCTAACGAGCTATGAGGGTAAGAAACTTCCATTTTTACGTTTTCCAAATCAAGTTTTAGGCCACAGTTTTTGAAATAAAAATTTGAAAATTTAAATTTAGTATCTTTAATACTATACCTATTTGATAAAGCTGGGATTTTACCGTAGGTAGAAGCATACTCTATATATGTATACTTAAAGTTCTCTTAAAATCAACACAATTCAACAATTGTTTACTAATACTAATTAATCTATAAATATTAAATATTAGTATTCATACGATTTATAGATGTGTATACTTAAGATAAAATATATATTCAGATTTAAATATGAAACGATTTACTGAATAACTTGATTTCCGTATGACATAAAAATATGCACTGAAATTCCAAGTTGGCTAACGAGATCAAAACTTTGTAGGGAAGTGTAGCTTAGTTGACAAGAACGGGTGATATAGCCAGCCTCCACAATTCGCGCAACACACAGCGGCTACTCCAGCTGTATTATCACTGAAATCCAAGTAATCTGCCGTCCATGCAAGATTTCTGTTTGAACGATCATTCACAAGTTGTCTCTTGAAATATCTAGCCTCATATTTTAGTGATATGACTGCCGGAGTTATTTAATTATTGAAACATTTTGTAGTAATTTATATATTTGTGTTTTATTTGTGATCTCTGTGAACTGTAAAGAAACTATATAAATATATAATTATTAAAATAATAAACAATGGTTTCTTCCATCACAACCTGGAAAACGTAAATCTTTGAAACCGAGAATGAGCATAATGTATTATATGGGCAGATAGGCTTTATGTTTATTTTATATGTTAGAGGTTTCCAGAATCAGTAACACAGAATATACAATTTAATAAACAATAAATGGCTGTAAGCGATAGACCGAGGTTTCGACACATTGCAAATCAAGAATGATGAAATAAATACTTAACATTTGAAAGCACTTTTTACAGCCATTGTATAAAGAATCTTTTTCATGAAAAAAAAGTAATTTAGGCAGTTTATGGTGTTTTAATTTCTTAGCTATTTGAACTAGCTTAGTTATTATTAATGGAGAAAAAGGTATTATTTAATAAACTTAAATTGGCAAAACTTATTACCCTGAATACATTAATATGCATAAGGAAAAAATAGTTTCTCGATCTTCTATTTAGTGGAAACTGCAATTATTATTATCAATTAAATCATCTATATTTTTATATGTAATTATATTTTAATTAGAGTTAAGAATATTTATATTGTCAGTCAGACTTAGATATTGGTTCATATGTGATTATGTGCATGATAAATTTTATTGATTAATTAAATTTTAATTAACATTAAAATTTTGTGATTATCTACATTTTAAATCATCTGGACGATTTTCCTCAAATTAGTTAGGCATAGGCTATAGGTAAATATAGTGTGTGCATAAATGGTGATTATGAAAGCATTAACATATATATATATATATATATATATATATATATATATATATATAAAGTGCATATATATATATATATATATATATATATGCACTTTATCTTAAGTAGCAAACCCAAAAAGTCAAGTGGTTACAATTAAATTGATTATATTGTTCAAATATTTGATAATTTTAGAAATACGGCAAGTTTACACGGTTAAAAAGAATTATTGAACTCTTAAGACGTATACAACATCCAGAAGAAGGCCGAGAATTGATCAAATAATAAATATTACGACCATGCCAGAAATCGAACCCGAAACCATTTGCACTCTAGACAATACCGCTAGCGACTGAGCTAACGTGTCGGGCTATGGTACTATCACTATATCACATTTATAGCCTGTATTATCTTACATTCTCTCCCACAGCTGTAAAACTATTAATTGAGTGGCCTCTTGAAAATATGCCTTAGCAATGTTGTGAATGCAAGAATCTACGTTTAATCTGGCAATTTTTCCAGCATTTTATATGGCTTAAATTTTGGAAACTATTATATTTGAATATTTAGAATTTCTCTGATAATTCCACCTATAAGGGTATAGTCAGGGAAGTTAAAAGTTGTAGCTCCTACAGAAGTAGTCTATAATGATGTGCCAATCAGTGAGATATTCTGTTGAGTACCTAAACAATATAGGAAGTTATATTGTTCATTATTTATGTATTTCGAACTCACTTAGACAGTAATTTTAGGCCAATAGTAGTAATTGATGTTTGTATTTGCAAGTGTGTGAGCACATTGAATTTACTTCAAATGAAAAACCGCCAATTACTATAATTATGTAACGACAGTCTTTCTACCAATTTTTTTTATTATTTTTTTGCAAATAAATAATGTAATGAAATAATAATTTCTTTCATAAAGGAATGTCTTTTATTACATATGACTAATAAAAAAATGTGCGTGAGAGAGAAAGAAAGAGAGAGAACGATTTTTATTTGAATTAATTTAATCAAAATAACTGAAGCATTCTTATCCAAATAACATGTAACTTATAAACTTATATATAACCGCTCTCCAATGTTTTTAGGCACTTTGAATTATTTAGTGATTAGATTTTGAGGCTTGAGTTATTCTATGGTGCAAGGAGAAGGAAACACATTTTTATAGTAAATGCACCCTATTTACGTGGAGAGTGGATGGCGAAACTATAGAAAGAGAACACATGTGGAAAGCCACCTAAAAATATGTAAAAATTATATATATTTTTTATTTGTATAGGTAAATTATTAATAAACCTACCTTTTTTTTTTGTCAACTCGAGTTTATTGCTGCAATTTCCTAGTAATTTATTGAATACATATTTTTGGCCTGATTCACCAACCGATTCAAGTACTTATCGAAGTTTAGCTTGATATAATATATGCTCACTTTGAAATAATATATTATTATATGTCACATGACTTGCACAAATGAACAACGTAATCATCAGTTTTGTTCAATTTTCTCTCTCTCTCGTATATATATATATATAATTACAACTTATATAGGTGTAATAAACATATATATCTTTATAATTCGCTTTTCTCTATTGAAAAATCATTAGTTGCCTGTTCTTTATTAGAATAAATAATGTACATTTTGAAATGATAATTTAGGCCCTAATATTTATTCTATTACAGAGAAGACATGTGATACGGAGTACATGTCCGGTGTGGAAGGACTCCCTCCTTCCCCAATTGATAACATTATTAGACATAGTATTCTGATGTTGAATGTACCGATTCAGAATTACAAAGCTCTGAAGAATATGATTGCATTCGTTTGTTTCGGATTGTCCCACAAACATTTCGTTTGTTCCGTTTTGATAATCTCATAAATAGTATGTTTACATATGTAGTGCCAACTTACGATATCTCCCTCCAACTTTTGAAAATTGAAATTTTTATGGTTGCGATCGTTTGTTTCGGATTGTTAAATTATTATTTTTTTCCGTTTTGATACGTACCCAAAATTAATGACTATACTTTAACATTTTACATCCATGAATTCGCCCTTCTCCCCTTTTAAAAACAATTTTTTTTTATGATTACAATAGTTTTATCTTCGTAAGTTCCGGATTGTTCCGTAAAAATCAGTTTTTCCGTTTTGATACGCTCACAAATTATTTGTTTACTTTGAAACTCCATGAAGCTGCCTCACGGTCTTTCCCCCTAAAAACATTAAACAAATAAATTTTATGATTGCAATAATTTGTTCTTCGTTTGTTCCGGAAAAAGTAGTTTGATATATTTTTATACGACCATAAATTGTATGTTTACATTGCACGTCCATGAAATTGACCCCCTCCACTATCTTTTAAAAATCCATATTTTTATGATACCAATCGTTTATTCTTCGTTTGTTCCGGATGGTTCCTATAAAAAAAAAAAATACGCACATTTTTGTTTTGGCAGGAAAACACAAGATTTATTTACACTAGGAGCGTGGATTAACGCCTTTATGGCAACCATATTCGTCACATGAACACATACAACTTTTAAAAATCTATATTTTTTTTTGCAATCAATAATTCATTCTTTGTTCATTTTTAATTTCTTTTTCCGAAGATTTCCATTTATTTCTTTTGTAAAGCCTCGATAAATTTTTCCAGTAGTAGCTCTTTCACATTCTTTCAAAACTTGAACATTTTTTGTTTATAGTTTGTTGTTAGTTTGTTTGAGTTCCTTAACATGTTTATCTTTATTTTGTTCTGAATTTATCTTTAAAAAAATGTGTATTTCATGTTGATAGTTTTAAAATTAATATATTTTTATCACTATGCTAAGCTCCATTTCCTCACCTCAACTAGATAAAATATAACAAAATTTTTATTTTTTGTTTTTTAACTTTATTAGTTTGTTCCAGATTATTGTTTACTATATTTTAGTTTGTTAGTTCTTAGATCTCTTACAAACGCTAAATAAACTAGTGTCAATAGTGATGATGGCCTTTTGTGTGTGCGACCTGTATGGTCACACAGGCGTCAAGTAAAGAATGTCCCACCCTCTGTGTCAAAGTATGAAAAAAATTGTCTTTGATTCGTTCATTATGCACAAAAAAGCAATAAAAAGGCGAAGCAAGTCAGAAATACAAAAACTAGGGAGATCTTAGTCTACAACTTATTGCATGCCATAAAACTCATAGTAAAGAAAAGTATTTTTATGAGCCTCACTTCCTCCTGTGCTCCAAAATATTGGTTTCATCAACTTGTGCAGTTGTGAAATTACCTAAATATACACTAGATCTTTCCTCCCTCTTCCCCCACCCCCTAGAGAGCTCATAACTAGGTTACCCTAAATTATTGACATTGCACCCTACTTTTGTTTGCTACTATTACTGTTATGATGTAGTAAATAGTATCTTTGACCGCAAAGAAACCTGATTGGAAGGAATTGTCAATTATTCCAACTTTGACACTTACGAAGAAGACTAAGAAATTCCTTGACAATAAAAATATTTTTTTCAAATAAAAGTTTACTAAGAGGAACCAGAATAAATTTCCAAAAATTGATTAAAAATATCCATAAAATAGCCTGAAATTCTAAAATAATTGCTACAAAGTTACATTCTGGTAAATATAATATTGATTTACAAAAATTTAGTTTAAAATAATTCCCATCCCAACGCAACTATTCACGGTTTAATTTTCAGCGTCTAATCGGTTATGTGGATTTTACAAACATGACAAACAAATAGGATACATAATTAATTTTCAACATTATCTTATAATCCCTACAACTGTTTGATTAAAAAGAATAGGTTTCAGTATCTATGCATTATAAAATATCAATATCATTTAAAAATATACTAATTTAACATAATTGCCTGAATATTAAACAAACTGGAATGGGCTACCGTGAAGTTGGCCCCTTTCCCCCCCAATGTAAACATACTTTCTGTGGGTTTTTCAAAACTGAACAAACAAAAATTTGTGTCTAACAATCCGGAACAAGCGAGGAACAAACGATTGCAATCAAAACACCATGAATTTTTAAAAGTGGTGGGGTTCCATGAAGTTGGCCCCTCATGAGTAAACGAAACTTTTTGCGGAACAATCCGGAACAAACTTTATCGCAATCATTAAAATGTCAGTTTTCCTAAGTGTATGGGGGGGGGGTGTCTATCGTGAAGTTGCCCCCCCAATATAAACATACCATTTGTGGATTTATCAAAATGGAAAAAAACTAGAATTTTTGCAGAACAATCCAGAACAAACGATTTCAATCATAAAAACTTGAATTGTTCATAATGATGGTCCAACCATGGACGTAATTAATGGATATCCAGCCAGAAATGTAATTGAAGAGAACTCTACTGAATGTATTGCTCTTTTTGCAAGCTTATCAACACATCCCAGTCCTTGCTACTCAGATGCTTCATCACTGACCAGCCAACGAAATTATCAAACCCTAAGTTCAAACAGTTGACCCACGGAGTATCAGCTTACGTCTGTGCTTCTGTACCGACACAACAAGGCTGCTTGACGTACACTACCGTAATAAAGCTGAAGTCATGTATCCATGCTAAGCTCTAGAGTTGCCAGTGGTAGTAATGCCCTTAAATTGGGCCGCACCATGTGCATAGAACATAGTTCTGTATGGAATTTCTGTTTGGCCTCCATCGTTTGGGGACTTCGAGATTGGATGATTGAAGATGGACACGCACACCATAAGACGTGCACTGAAACAAACACGTGGTTCCCTTCTGTAAGGTTGGGTGTTTTCCCTGCTACTCAATTACCCGCAAGAATAGTGCGACCTGCCGTACTAGTCATCAACACGGATCCACACACCAAGCTTGTGACGCATTTGTCGCCATCTTTATCTACAAGAACGGTGTAGAAGAATATTTTGACAATTATCGTTTTCCACCCCGTATAAAGGCACAACTAGCATTTATACGCAAAAACACTTCCCGCACGTCTCATAACATTATACAACTTCAAAGCATAACCTCAGACCTTTGTGGCCATTACTGTATCACGTATCTTCTCTATCGCGACCAGAACATTCCTATGAAAACTTTCTTAACCCTATTTTCGCCCACCAATCATACAAGCAACGACGCTAAGGGGTTGAGATATTACAACACATTTTTCCAGACTGTATGGTCCTACCGTCCCTCAAGAGGCTGCTTTCAATCAGCGTACGCCTATAAAAGGGGCAACCCGAAGGCGTGCCAGCCATAATCACGAAAGTCGTCGAAGCAATCAAACATTATGGAAGGCCAAGACGTTTGCACCCGCAAAGCAAAGCCTGTGAAACCGATTGCCATCACCAGTATTTTCAACACATTATCTCCGTTGTACGAAGTAGACGCCAAGCGAGTCATCATCGTAATGAGCGTCAAGAACAACTCTACCACCTATGTCGAGCTAGAAAAATGCGGACGGAACTGTGCGGTATTCAACCGTATAGAGTGGCAAGAACTGGGCAGCTATAAGTCGGTCATATCAAAGTGTTTCAGCAACACGCAATCTCCTCAGAAGATTAGTCTGACTAATTATGAAATCACTCTGAGACACATTTGCGGTGAGCGAATGGTCGTCATCAGCGAGAAACAAGACGCCGGACTCAAATGGGTCCCCTATCTAGCACCTAGCTCAGCGCGTCTTTGTGAGGTGCGGGACCTCATCGACGTCACCGTCCACCACCGGGATATGTTGTCGACACCCGTAGCACGATAATGCAACGATTTGATTGACACTCTCGTCATGGATGTATGCGACACGCTAACAGAATCAGTGGATATCATTGATCTTGAAACGCCTACGATGGAAACGCACATCAGAAACCTGGATCTTATCAGTGCTACCTACTATACATGTCATGTCGTCGGTTTGGACTATTACATGCTGGATTGTGAACTAGAAACAATTTTACCAACACATCTAAGAGAAACTGTAGAAAAACGTATGAACGAAAATATGCGTCATTCCTTACAAGTATATATTAAATATTATGTATTTCTGTTAAACCTTTAATGTATAATAATAACATATATGTCTGTAAAACCTTTAATGTATAATAAATATATGTTTTATAATATCCTTTTTATTCACGCAAACCCTATCTGTCCCTTACAAGTAAGGTAACCAGATACGCGTCTTGAGTTGTCGAGCCGGCAAACTGGCACCAAACATGAACCGTGTCAATGTCCTCTTCTACTAGCTCACGGTTTCGAGGTCACGATCTATTCTTGTCTCGACTTGTCCTGTCTAGCCGCCAAACTGGCGGCAGGTACGAGTCATCAGGGTTGCGAAAGTGCGACGTCATCGGGAAAACCCATTGCCGGGGAGAGGGTTTCCAGGGTCAATGACCTCATGTACTATTTCACTGTTTCAAGTTCACAATCTATTCCTGTCTCAATTTGTCTTGTCGAACCATCAACCTGGTGCCAGGTGTGAGTCATCAGTGAAACCCAGGGCAGTGTTGCGACAACACAAGTTATGATTACGTCACCCAGATCGAGGCGACTTGTCTTATCGAGCCGCCAAACTGGCGCCAGGTATGAGTCATCAAGATAACCCATTGCCACATAGAAGGGGGAGAGGTTAGGGCTGCCAGTGTCAATGACCTTATGTACTAGCTCACGGTTTCAAAGTCATGATACATTCCTGTCTCGACTTGTCTAGTCAGGCCGCCAAACTGGCGCCAGGTATGAGTCATCAGGATTGGAACAGTACGATGACGTCATCGAGAAAACCCATTGCCGGGGGAAAGGTTTCCAGAATAAATGACTCTCTTGTATTATCTCACGGTTTCAAGGTCCCGATCTATTCTTGTCTAGAATTGTCTTGTCAAGCCGTCAAACTGGCGCCACGTATGAGTCATCAGGGAAAACCCAAGGGGAATGTTGCGACATCACACGCAATGATGGTGCAACACAGATCGAGGTGACCGCTCTTGTCAAGCCACCAAACTGGTGCCAGTCATCAGGGAAAACCCATTGCCACATAGAAGACCAGAAATAAACCTTTGCAACATTGAAGGAGGACAACAGGTCGCTAACCCCATGTCGTCATGGAAATAACAAGAGGGGAAATTCACGTAAGACGGAAATATACTGGCACCAGGTATGAGTCACCAGGGAAAACTCAGGGGGAATGTTGTGACAGAAACACGCAATGATTACGTCACACAACTCAGGGTCAAAGGTCAAATTGCCCTGAAACACCGCTCCATCTACTTTAGTGATATGCACCCTTTTCACTACATGTCAGAATGATATTCCCCCTTACAAGAGTGCCTAACGCGAAAGTTGCATTCTGAATAATATACATATAATATTAAAAGCCCTTTTTTTCTACACTAGTACACAAATACATATTACTTTGATTATGTTTACTGTGGAGTTTTACAAATTTATTAGCAATAGAAAATGTTGGTGTATTTAAAAACTTGTATAAAAAACTGTTTTTTTGTTTACATAACTAATTGATTAACAGGCTACTTCAATAAACAACCAGTTCAGATGGCGATTACAGTCAATGATAGACTTGTAATTGTTTTTTCTTTGCCAATTCTTGGATACATGGAAGAAAGTTTGAAAGGGCACAACGCAGATCATGTTTGACCTCTAATCTACTTCATTGCTTCGTTTTCACTTGCAAGAGAGTTGAAAATCCTGACTCACAAAGATATGTCGACACAAATGGAAGCAATGTATAGATAGCTTTTTCTCCCACTTTTGGGTACGAATCGCACATCAAGGGCCAAAATTCTGTGATTGATTTCTCATTGAACATATCTCTTGCTTCCAAATCAGTATTCAGCTCCAGAAATTCATCTTGGCAATCATCAGAAACTTTTTCTGGATTTAACACTAAATCCAGCTCCTTATCAGTGAGTTCAGGAAATATCCACAGAATTTATTTCCAGTTCTGTCAAATTCTGCAAAATTTCAATTTTGTCAAATTCTGGGGGCACTTGGTCATTACCACCAGCAAAAAGAACTCATTACAGTTGTTCAAACATGGCAACATTTCTTATCTTAATCTTTTTCTTCCAATTTTCCGGCTTACTCATGAAGGCGTTCAAGTAATTAACTAATTTTATGATGTTTGTATTTCTTCCTTGCATCTGAAGATTCAGTTTATTCAGCTGCTCAAAAATGTCAACCAAATATGCAAGGCGCATGATCGTTTCCTCATCATTCAACCAAGAGAAAATTTTCATCTTACCCTGAACTTTAAAAAAATAATTTAAGCTTATCTCTAAGCTAAAATACTCGCTCAGCTACATTTCCTCTTGAAATCCATTGAACATTTGTGTGGAAAAGAAGAAAAATATGGCCTGTGCACATATCAATACATAACTGCTTGAAAATATGCAAATTGAGAGCCCCTCCTTTGACAAAATTTACAATTTGAATTATTTATTCAAAAATCGTCACCTGGAAGTGTTTTGAGGCCAGTGGCTGACGATGGATCATACGATGAATGCCTTTCATTTTTGGAACTCACTTTTTCACACTAACTTGAAATCCAAATTTTGTCCCCAACATATGCCGTCAATTCGCGTAGAGTCGATCAAAATTTAAAATGTTTAAAAGATAACTTTTAAAGGTTGCATCAAAAAATTAAAATACCACAGTGCATAAGCTTCATGCTCCAGCAAAAAAAAATCTTACCCCTGAAGGTAATTTTTTTTAAATTTAAAGACTAATCAATTTTATCAGCTAGTACCGGGTAAAGTTGATCACTTATTTGTTTACCTTATATATCAACTTTACTATACTTTATTTGTTCAATTATCTGTCTAGATTGGTTTACATAATAAGCTAGGTGTTAGACTGTAAAAAAGGCATTTACTTGTCAACACAATTTATTTTACACAGTTAAAAAGTCAAATAGGATTGTAAAAGTAATTTTTTTTTTAAATTGAAAATCTTGCAATATTATAGTATTTTCTTGGTATTAAAAAGTATTGAATAAAATCATCAAAAAGAGTTATAAAATTATTTTAAAATGTAATAATTTCTCATTCAACATCATCAGTTTTTAACAACTTAATATTGAAGTGTTCTCGTCTCAAATCATTTTCTTGAAACTTCCCAGGTATTTTCTTCTTTTCTACAATAAGCTTGTCCTCCACTGAAGGATGGTGAATATATGTTTGTTTCTGGCCTCACTGTTTCATTAAAAACGAGACTCTGTAGTTTCCATCTTTGAGACATTCCACAATTTTGCCCATCAACTTCCGTGGTTTTGAATTGTTCTCATAGTTTAACTGCACCAACACAAAATCTTCAGTTTGAAAATTAATTTCAGAGTTGACACTCACACAAGGCACGTTAGAAGGAGTAGGAATTTTTTGACTGTTTGGTCCATGTTGAGATTCTCTTTCCTCACTTGAACTGCGACTCATATTGAAGTCACTGCTTTCAGAATCAGGTGAATCGAGGCTCTTTTCTTAACTGCTTTGGATGATATTTTTCTTCCTGGACGATCGCCTTGCTGATCTGGGTTCAGATGACGTGGTAGCCACAGACCTATCAGTTGAACTTTCTGATAGTTGAATACTTTGAAAGTTTACAGCTCTGCCCGGTACTAAATTCAGTCTTCTGCCCCTTCCGCGACGAGTTGTCCCTCATCTATTCGGAGTTCTATGTTCTTGAAGGTATCCCAAAAGAGCATCAGCCCATCTGATTTGTGTCACAAGAGAATTTGTATTGTCATTGTTCCCTGCACTGGTAGGCTCTGGCATAGTCGGAATCTTGGAAATAACTGCCTGCTGGTCTAGAGTAATGATCCCTGATACTCAGAATCCAACCTTAAAATTTTCAGCATCTTTCATCCCCACTTCTTCCAAAGCTTCCCTTAGCTTTCTTGGGAATTCACTTTTGTGAAGGATTCCTGCGTGCTTTTGTTTACATTCCTCTAGTATCCTCCGCCAAGCAGTCTTAAGAGGTTTAAAATAGGTGACGTCTAAAGGTTGGAAGAGGTGGGTTGAATTTGGTGGTAGGAATATGAAACGCACATCATTTTCCTAACAACTTTGGGGTACAGCCAAATTGTCACCAATTATTATCTTAGTGCCAGCAAATTTCCTAACATAGGGGAGTAATATGTTGAATAACCTCTCTTCAAACTTTTTCAAGCTAAACCAACCTGATAAGTTGGATTTGTATTGGGATCTCTCTACTCCACCTTAAGTCCAAGTTTTGTACAGATTTTTCGCCTTGTACACAACAAATGGTGTTAGGACTGTACCATCACCACTAGCTGCTACCATGATACTTGTGGAACCTTTAGAAGTGTCCAGGATCCTCTCAACATGTCTAGTACCTCTCTTAGCTAAAACATTTGTTGCACCAGGATCGTCTTGAAAGTTTGTTTCATAAAAATTAATGATATTTGAAGGCGGAACCCCAGCAACTTAAACTTGTAATTCATCAAAGTATTGATTAAGAGTAGCATGATTCATGGCTTCCCGTGTTCGTTTGACATTTTTACACATTCTGAGACTTAGACGTTTGTTGAGTTTTATATAACCTTGAATCCACTCATGGCCTGGCCTGTTTTCTTTAAAACGTTTTTCAACCTTACCACAGTTATCTAAATATTGCTTTACAACATCCCTAACATCTCTTGGCCGTAAAGGCAGCCCCCATTCAGCAGATAGCAGTAAGTAGTCTGTTAAATTAGTCTCTTCTTCAAGGGTTAGGTCAGTAGGCTCACCATTTGCCGTGTAAGCGGTTGGTAAGAGTTCCAAACGGGATATGAAATTTTTCCGCAGCTTTTTTCTACTAGATTTACCTAATTTTATCTTCTTAGGAGCTTGATCAATCAAAGATTCATCATAGAGCTTATTTTTCTTACGGGCTATTTCAATACACTAACTTAACCTCAAATGATCAACTTTTCCCACAATTTTGCTTCATACAGCAACAAAATCAGCTGATAGAATTGATAGTGGATGTGTAGATCCAAGTGACAGTGAAACAAACTAAAAAAAATTGTAGCCAACACAATGAACATAACTTTACCTCATATCTTTACTTTTTTATGTGCTCCAGGCCAAGTTTTTAGGAAAATGAAAAAGATTTTGAAAAGCACAGTTAAATTATTATTTTTTATCTTTATGAGTGTGTAGATTTTATTTTTTTTATTTAAGAAGCTAAGTCCAATGTTAAGGCTCCATGGTAAAAAAAAATTATAGACAAAAAATGAACTCATGGTCATCTATACTCAATATATCTAAAATTAACCTAGTGATCAACTTTATCCCTCCTAATCAACATTACACGTGCTCCATATTTACAACCCCACAGACATTATCTCAAAAAAGATTTTCTGATTCAAAAAAAGGTGAAACCTTTTCCAAAATATATGAAGCCCTGGTAGTTGTTTCAAGAGAAGAACAATAGAGAAATTCCTCTTTAAATGAACCAGTGTGGACATTTCTTGCACAGCACCAGCAACTGGAAACACGATGCCACATCAGTTGATTGATCAATTTGAATTGAGAATAGCCCAAATGCTGCAGATTTTATCTCCTGCACAACTTGATCCTTGATGGCAACGGCCATTTTGCTGATTCTCCTTTGGAGAATACTGTTTGATAACGAAACACAAGCAAGTTCTTTCTCCAATCCATTTCCCAACACAATTTCCACTATTTTGAGAGCGCAAGGTTTAGTCAAAGTCTCCCCAAATGTGTGTGGGTTTTTTTTCTGCTTTGCTATCTCCAGTGCTACGACATAAGAAGCTTCAGTGACCCTGTGGTCCATTTTTAAGAATGGCCCTGTTGAATCTAGCTTCATCTTTTTTAGAGCATTTCCATGACTTAAAAAAACTTTTGTCCTTGTCCTTATGTTGAGGATGAACATTTTGCAAATGTTGCTTCCAATTCGTTGGTTTCATAGAATCATTTGCCAAGGCCTTGCTACAAATAACATATTGAGGTATTTCCTCTTTATTGATGAGGATGTATATGAATCCATATGGAATATATGAATCCATATGGAATATATGAATCATCGTGGCATCTTGTTTTTGACACTCATGTTGGGATCGAAAATCTGTAGATAAAAACAATAAAAAGTCAAACAAACTGAATGCACCAACAATACACCGATCATGAGATGCTTAATTGCTGTCCACATCCTCTTCATAATAAAATGGACTGCATGGGGAGAGCGAGTAGATGAGACAACTTATAGATTTACTCCCGCAGTTCAAATTATGGATCTGTTCCCTGTATCTACAACGTGCACAAAGTCTTCCACACAAAGTATGAAGGCACTGCTGTTCAAGAATAACCTTCTGAGCACCGCTCAGCAAGTCTAGTGCGTAAAACTAAACAAATCGTTTATAAACTAAGGACAAGGTTCAACACAAAAGAATCCTTTACACGCAGGTGCTTGACTACGCGATAAGGTGATGTGCACGCTTTCACGCGAGAAAGCGTTTGTGTGTAAAGACAGTTAGAGGTCAAAGTAAAGTGTGTGGTCAGTCACGCTCGCAATCGTGCGTTATAGCAGCCCTTTTACACTTCGTGCGCTTTACCACGTGATTTTGGGCGATCTCCGTGCAACTTAAAAATGGATGTCCACGTGTGGTCAAAATAATTAATTGCTGACTTTATCAATCCATACAAATTATATCCATGTTTATGGAAAGTGAAGAGTACGGAATATAAAAATAGAAATCTACGCGATGTAGCGTATGAAAAGATTGTAGATTTCTGCAAACTGCGTGGTTTCCCTGAAGCGAATAGGGACTTTGTGGTGAAGAAAATTCAAAGCCTCCGTGGGTCCTTCAGAAAAGAAGTTTAAAAATTGCATGAAAGTCAACGTAGTGGGCGTGGGACTGAAGAAATGTACAGCTCATCGCTATGGTATTATGAGTTACTATTATTTACAAAGGACCAAGAACTTCCAACTGACAGCGTTTCCAATATGAGTGGCTCTGAGATGCAGGGTGCCGAAATAGAGGAAATGGTAGAGGAAGAAGGAACTGAATTGGAGGAACAAAATACTCCCAGTATAATAGAGGAATTACCAAAATATTATGTAAGTTTCCCTTTATTAACCTTTGTTAATAATTACAGATAAGGGTTAAGCTGTTTTATTTATTCATTGACATCTACCTTATGCTCTTCCATTTGCTATCATTGTGTTACTGCATCGCTGTAAATTAAGCAACTGTCCTGAGTTTGTACGCCAATCGCTTGATTGCATGTGCCTGAATTTATATCTTCTCTATCAACAGTGGAAGGGGATGTATACGAATCAGTACATACACGTAAATCATTATGCAAAACACAAATTGCCATTATCACGTGATAAATATTTGCAGGTTTCATATTTATAGCTGTATGAAGTACTCTGAACCTGGATGCGATTATTCCAAACCCATTTTCAAATACGTTTCAAGCACGCGATAACCTGTAGTTGAAAACTCGTTTGCCCCCATTCAGATCTCTATGCGCAAAAGCTTAAGAAAATTCTCATTTAAAGCAAAGGCTTCATCACCAAGAAATACAAAATTAAAATTATTAATAGTTTCGTCATTTCCAGGCAAATGTAGTGGTTTAGATTTCAATTTTCGAATAAATTCTGTATACTCTAACACACCTCCATCAGATAATCTTCCATTTTTTCCCACGTCCACATATAAAACTCATAATATTAGCCCACTAATGCCAATAATACTGTAAAAGTTATTATAGTTATAATAAGTTCCTCCCGAATATGTTGGCGGTTCAATTCATATACGCTTCCCATCCATAGACCCTCCACAGTTGATGAATTGCCATTTGTTTTGAAAACCATGTGCTATTTTTCTCCATTCTTCTTTGTAGTTGAAAACTGAAAAATATATAAAATTGATTATAACTCCTGGCACACATTGTACACTTATAAAATTAATGATACATGGTTCAGTAATATTAACTGTGTTAGTTGTCAACAATACAGCGGCTGTATGGTGCTGCAGCATTTTCAATTAAACCTCACTAAACAACAACGCTGTGCATTCATAACAAAGCAAGCAAAAACAATATTGGTATGGTTTTTATATGTTTCAACATGGATCCATGAATGGCAAATATTGGCTGACACTGATGACCAAGACTTTCATATTATTTGCTCACATTCATATTCATATTCATAGCCGTAAAGAAATAAAACAAAAATATAGCATAATGGATTTTCTTTCTTAGGTTGGGACGGCAACTAAACCTGCTGCAAATACAAGTAAAATAAGAATAGCTAACTTTCAGGCTGAGTTCTATGAGATTTGTGCCGCAATTTTAAAGTCAAATAGCCAACCACTAAATGAGTTTGATGCAGTAGGATTGAATGTTTCTAAAAAGTTAGCGAAGATGGAATCATTACAAGCTGTGTATGCTGAATCATTAATCAATTGTATTATTCGAAGAGGCATGATAAATAAATTGATGGAAGAGACAGATTCTTGCGATGGTAGGTTCAACTTAGGAAGAACCCGCCTCGGTGGTGTAGTTGGCTAACGCGCTAGTCGTGTTGAGCTCGACCGCTGAGGACGGGGAGATCAAGGTTCGAATCTCGGTCGGGTTAACTGGGGTGGTTTTTCCTAAATGGTTTTCCACTCTCCCTCCACGCAAATGCGGGTTCACTTCCTCTAAATTCAACCCTCCCAATTCCTAATCCATTAGCATAATTAGTACTTAAGCGTATAACCCGAACGGGTAGTAAGACGCGGTGCTAAATATTATTATTTAACTTAGGAAGAGCCATAACTTCATCTTCACTAACTTCCTCTTCTACATCCCAAATCATACTGCCAGTACATTGAGAAGGCACAAGTGCCGAATTGCGCTCATTTTATGAGTCTGCTGGATACAGTGACAATAATATGTACTGAGAATTTATATTCATTATTAATAATTTAGGTTTCCATTTGTGTTGTTTATTTTCAGCCGTTTTTAATAAAGTTACACAATAAATGTATTTAATCATTATCACCTATCTTCATGTACTCTAACCTGAGACCATCATAGATTGCTTTACACGTTTCTGGTACAAAAATGCTCAAAGATGCAGCAGATATCCCTACACTAAACTTCAAATCTTCAAATGATCGTCCCTTTGCCCGAAACCTTGCTGCAAGACGTCCTTCTGCACTGATACTCTTTCTCATCATGGTATCTTGTTTCATGCTTTTTTGTTTTATTAAATTGAGTAAGGTGTCAAAACATGAACTGTCCATTCGTAAATAATGTTTAAAGTCCTCAGAATAATCTTCATGCAATTCATGTATTAAGGGTAAGTGGCAGAAGCGTTATCTGTATTCCTTCATCCAAAACCTCTGTTTCCTTCTTTTACTTTCAATAATTATTTCACTCAAACCAGATAAACTAACCGTCAGTGCAATATTTCTCCTATGAAAATCCATTTTCACTTTTTTAGATATTATTTTAAAACTAAACTAAACACTTCTTTAAATTAATTTTTTTCTCAACACTACTTTAAACTAAACATTTAGTTTAGTACTACGTACTTTTATTTTATTACTACAAAACACAAACTCCAGCTAAAAAGTGTGCAACTTGCAGGCGCTCCACGCACCCAGGTTTCACGCAGTATTGCACACGTGATTGCCCGTTACGCGTTCATTCTTTCGTGCGCTCCTGTATATTGACATGCTTTCGCGAGCGAAAGAACGTCATGGAATTTAGCAACAAGTTTTAATCGCGGGTGATTACTCACATGGTCTTTTAAAGATTTTAACTACAATTAAGTCTATAGTTAAAACTATTTTCAAATTGTGAAAATGTATATTTTAGAACTATGTCCATTCTTATAAGTGTAACCTATGCTTTGTACATGCTTACTGTACCTTCTTCTATCTTGTCATTGTACAAAATGTAGGTAGGGGTCTCACTTGAATGGATGATATAGACCACAGAGATAAACGTATATTACTATAAAAACTCTTGTACTGTTCTCTTAAAGGCACTATATTTTTAAAATCTCTATGTAACCTTAAACACTAATTTAATATTTAAAAAATATATTATTCTTAAGAGAGATTCTTGTGGTACCAGGTCAAAAGCATTTTGTGATAGTATTTAAACTTTTTTTTTAAAAAAATTTGTATGCATCGAACATGTCCAAAATATTCAAGGTTTCTCTGTCTTAATTTACATTATTAATTTGTTCTTAAGTTGGATATTTCTGTCCTCCAAATGGTGCTCTAAGGCAATACAAACCACATAAACCTGAAGGGGTTTATTTAGGGCCTATAGCAGATCACTCAAGTTGGCTCCCATCCCACCCCCTCAAATTTAATATGTAAATATACCACCATTTGGCACTTATTTTGTTTACTAGTCCCAAACCATTGCTATGGGAGGGAGGGGTGGGGGAAAGCAGGTTAAATGTAGTTCCCATCCTCAATTAATTTTTTATTTTGCATAATGTAAATATTAAAATTCTGTTTTTCAACAAGTATGGCCTCATAATATGTTTGCAGGAAAATAAAAGTTATTTAATAGTGGTGGGGGTACGGTTAAGCGTAGCCCCCTCCCTTACAAATACACATCTACAGTTTGTTTTATTTTAATGTCAATGTAAATGTCTTGTATAGAACCTATATGTGGCGTTTTGCACCGTAATAGCTTTTAAATAACAAATATTTAATATTAAAAATGTTAGGGAGGCAAAGTTATCGTATCTCCCACCCCCACCCAATAAGTTTTGATTTTCCTATGCAAATATATATGCATGATTTTAAAACTTTTTCACCCAATAGGCCCTAATGGCGCTTTGCATTATTAGTTTAGTCAGAAAAAAATAACAAAATGTACTAATGTCTGTGAGATGCATGAACCTAAAAAGTAGAAACATTATATTATTTTTAATTTTTTGTTTTTAAACTGTTTTTCGTGTAAGTACGACGTTTTCCATGACCTAACAGTTTTGCAAGAAAAAATATGTATTATGAAAAAATGTTGAAGAGCTAATGCAATAAAAAATTGTTTTTCTTAAATATTTATTATACAGACAAGCTATTCCAACAACTAAACATATCCACCATGCGTCTACCAATAATTATTAAAGAAAAGATTGGGTTTGGGTGGTAAATATTGATGTACAGAAAATTTTCACATTTCTTCATGGCCTAGAAAGGTGAAACTTGGAGCAATTAGGCCTATAGGGTAACCATTCAAAAGGTGTGTGTAAATCTGTAAACTAAAAAATTATAGCCTTCATCAGTGTTTCTACAAACTCAATCTAGCCGAGGTTCCAGAGTCACAAACTCGAGGCGTGTTGAGGGCCCAGGAATATACAAACATGTTTGCTTAAATATATTCTATATGTACTTTTGTTTTTGTAGCACGTCTTACTAGCCATCCTGACTAAGCATATTTTAATAACGCTAGTAAGTAAGGGATGAGGAACATACAATGCGGAGAAACTGTAATTGCATTTGAGAAAAGGGAATGTGGGAGACCATAAATAGGAAAAATCCACCCTCTGTACATCCAGATGCAATTCGAGCCCCGTCTTCCCCTACACCAGTAAACCAGATTATAATAATCTAATGTTTAATCACAATTTTGAGATCTTGTCAAATTTATTTATTTTTCCTTTCCAATCTCTTCGCGGATCACTTGTAGATGCTTTGCGGAGTACAATTTGGGAACTGCTGTGACATACGCCAACAAGCCAAAGACTTAGATTAATTATATACGGTTTATTACAAGGTCAAAGAAGCTAAACAGTTATGTTATCCGCCTGGAACTACCATAAGAGAAATAAATAACAGCTGAAATATCACTCCAGTCACTGATTGAACACACAGTATCACGGTTATAGTGTAGAATTCAACAAGTACTTGAGAGTTTGCGATGGTCCAAGAATATTACTCTATACATAATCATAAAATGGGGCTACGATGGGGCATAACAAAATTGATACTGACAAAAGTTTCTGAGGAGTGTTTCAAAGATGAAAGTTTATTTAACATTTATATGTAACTATATAGATTTACTTAGGTACTAAGGAATTTAAATCCATATTTTAACCAAATCTGGCTCCATCTTCGACCAGTCACTGTCACCTCATCAAATTCTTATTTTCCAAGAAATCAGTAGACGCTATAACCATAGAAGTTGGGAAAATTTAGAGACAAATCTCAACAATTTCATATTCCAAAATATTTGTTAATTGCACGCAAGTTGCTGTACGGTAAAGTCTACATTGATATTTTGCATTATAAATGGAAAGGTCTGTAGGGCCGTCTCATAATGTGTTTCAACACAAACATGTTACATGTGTGGGACTAAACCAAGGGAAATTAACAATGTGAATAAAATATCAAAAAAGGAACTAAACAAAAATTTCCTTTATTTTGGATTATCACTTTTACATTCCTGGATTAGATTATTTGAATGTGTTCTTCACATTACTTATCGCTTAGAAATAAGATCATGGGAAGCTAGATGATCAGAAAGGAAAGAAAAGGTGACTCAAAAGAATAAGGAAATGCAAGAAAAGTTCAAAAGTGAGCTGCGTTTGCTAATATAAATGCCTAAACAGCAAACTTGGAACACGAATGATGGAAATACTGCTAGGAATTTTTTTTTAGAAATGTGGAGTAGTCTTCAGAAATAACAGGGGTAAATTTAAACCTAATCCAAAGATTTAATGTCATTTTTGAATGTTTACATTGTGGTTTAAAATAAATTTGAAAATTTTTTATGCCTAAACTAGGAAGATGCAGGACCTATACCTCTGATATTCAATACCCATAAGTAGATGCAGTTTTTTTTGTTATTGGCGATAAACGCGAATCGTTTTTCTGTAGCTTCAAAATCTATATTTACACGTTTCACAATGTTTATGAAGTAATCCAACATATTTTCAAATCGCGAATTTTCGCGAAATTTTGCTATTCTCGCGAAATTTTATTATTCTCGCGATTAACGCAAAAAATTAAATATTTTTTTTCACACTTTAATATTTTAATAGTCGGATTTGAAGTTTTAAAAACAATATTTTATTGAATAAACATTCCTTCACAGCGTAAAATTTGCCGCCATTTTATTTCCACAGAAGTCTCACAAGCCTTAAGAATGTATCTGGATCGTATATTTTGCGCATGCGTAGTTTTAAAACTGAAAAAAGACTGGAAAGAAACGTGTTTTTCACTTCAAAGTTTAAAAAAAAAATTAACGTATCCTGCTTTATTTCTATACTCGCCATTCATGCCAGGTATTTATTTAAGTTATTTTGGGTACTCGGTTTATTTTATATTTCACTTAAACCAAATAAAAATATCTCAAACAAGAGATTTCAACTACCATATGTCGCCACCCGCCAGCTTGCCGTCTTGGAATGATTAATTAAATAAAACTCAATAAAATTACTATTCATAGACTGCACATCAAATTTTAAGCCAAAAAACACTTTGCTTGTTGCAATTACTAAGCAATGTTCAAGCATGTATTGTCTAGAGGTAATAAGTATATAACTTCTTTGGTGCTACACATTTTTCATATGTTGGTATTAGATAGTTTTCTTTCGATATAGCCCGTCACTAGCTTCACTAATAAGCCGTTAAATTAGCGTGTTAATTCTTGATTAGATCATGATTTGCATTTTTAATGCTATCCAAAGTCGTGTGTAGTTAAGCAGCTATTACATTCACCATGGGGAAAACGATTGAAATCAGTGCAGTTTCACGTGTAAATGAATACAAAAATCATGGATTTTAATTAAGTGATAAAAATATTGTATTGTGTAAACACTGTAATTCTAGAATTGAATGGAAACGACGTGATGTGTGTGAAAAGCACATCAAAAATAAAGGGCACATTAAACAAGTCCAAGCTTCTTTGACTACAGGAGTAAAGCGACAGTTATCCATCGAGGGGGCAATTCAAGCTCAAAAAAAGGCGAAAGATGATAAAGTGGAATTTATAATGGAGACAACCGAAATGTTTCTCAAGGTAAAATTAGGCCTTTAGCGCAATATACATATATCATGTTTCTAATCCCTATTCAGGACTAAGCCTACATTTATTTTAGTGTGAGCCTAGTCGGCCTACTATTCAATATTAATATTTTTCTTTAAATCCCTTATCATTACAAATCCAGAAGGAGATTATGGTTAGTTATTTTATCCTAATTATGCTGATATTTGTCAACATAATTGTTTTAATTTCTTGCAGGCCAACATTCCTATTGAAAAACTGTACAATCCAGCAGTTAGAAGTTGGATGGGCAAATACATTAAAGGTTCAGGCGACTTACCTTCAGCGTCCTGGCTAAGACGAGAATATGTCCCTAAATGTGGAGCTTTAGCTAAAGAAAACATAAAAGACTCTATAGCCAATAAATCTGTGGCTATATTCTGTGATGAAACTACAGATCGGAGTGGCAACTGTGTTTTTGCTATTCTGTTTGGAACACTAGAAGGTAAATCATCACAGCAACTCTACTTAGGGTCTTGCAGTTTTCTACAAACAGCATGCTACTACGACAAGCCAGGCAATCATGGAAACTATAAATGATTTAAATATTGACTTTAACAATATCAAGGCTATTTGTACAGACAGTGCTCCATACATGATTAAATGTGTTAGTACATTAAAGATTTTAATTGGTGAACATTTATTAGGATTTACGTGCTGGTGTCACAAGTTTAATCTACTCGGAGAAATATGGCAAAAGAACTTAAAAGAGTTGAATTCTGTAATTTCTGACCTAAATAACGTTTTCAGAAACGCGCGTAAATTAAAAACGGAATATAAGAAACATCTAGTTGAAAATTACCCGACACTAGAAGTGAAACTTTACCCAATTCCTGTGTTAACTCGTTGGTCTAGTTGGTTTGATTCTGTCGTGCACTTGTCAGAATACTTTGATGCAATTGTTAATTTTCTCAAACAAAATAACAATCTTTCAGTTAAAGGTCGAAATTTGTTGGATGACCACTTGAATGACACTAAATGTAAAATGGTGAAGGTTCAAGTAGCCTTTGTGTCAGAAAATTGTAAATTAATTACAAATCCAATTTTGGAATTTCAAAGTAAAGATAAGGCTGTGGCACATTTAGTACAATCAAGAATCGAATCACTGAAAGCGAAGTGTGAATTAGTGAGAGATGGTCAGTTTGGTATCAACGTTGTACAGATGTTAGCCAAAGTTTCACCACTATGTAGAGGACAAACTGAGGAGTGTTTGAAGGCATGTGGTGCACTAACTTGTGCCAAGCTATATTCAATGCTAGCCAAAAATAGTGATGAAATAAAAGTAATAAAATCATTAGGGTACCTGTTTGACCCTACTAAGCTACTGAGCAGGCCTAGTTCAAGT
>CABFWB010003511.1:0-10768 GCA_902151455.1 Timema bartmani | reverse complement strand
GAACTGTGCACATTAATTTCCGAACAAATTGACAGTGACTATGTGGATGTGGTAAAAGCTCTAATAGGTTTGAAACACAAAGGTGAACATTTTAATGTTTTTGTAGAAAAATAGCTTCAATCTCTTTGGTTGCCCATTTCAAATGCAGACAGTGAACGGTATTTTTCAACGCATAATTTGGTAGTGACTGATAGACGAACCACGATGATTGAAAAAAATATTACCACATGCTGTATGCTACAGTTTGGCGATATAGATTAGAGTGATATGCCGGTAAATATTTGTGTCAAATTTTCAACACAAAACACCACCATTTTGAAAAATTAATGATAATTTAAAAAAAAAATATTCACCATAAAAACCTGCCTCTGCCCATAAGGCTATATAAAATATTATTCCATGAAAGGGATATTTTTGATTCTTGTGTTCTGTCGAATGGGTATTTTTCCAAAGAAGCTCAAGAGGCTAAAAATAAACACAACAGGTAATACAAGGAACTATTTAATAGAAAATATTCCAGAATTGATACAAATATTGACTTACTTAACAGGTTATTCATTACCTCAGACCCATTTATTGCAAGTTTGCGTGCAACTCCTAAAACTAAACACAGAAAAATCAGCCAAGAAGTGTTAACTTTATTAGAAACCTCAAGTGAGATGAATCCACCACTAATAAAAAGAGATGATTCTTTAGATGGCACATCAGAGAGATGACTCATTAGAAGAAGGGTGTACTGACAATAACAAATTTGAATAGGTCTGTTTTCCTTATATGTTTCCAATTCCTAATTCTTGTCCACCTCCCCCATTGCGTTTCAGAATTTGATATTTTTTCAAACAATATTTATCAATAATAATATAGTGGTAAAACTCACTGTCAAATGTTGATATCTAATTAATCTATCGTAATTTTAATGAACAATTTGTGTAGTATAATACCTATGTATATATTTTTAGTGCATTATAAAAATGTGTACATATACTCTCCTTTGTGTATTTTAAACGTAATAGCCCCCTTCCCACCCCCACCCCCCCAAAAAAAATCCACAAAGATCCTTTACTATTGCTTTAATAATTTTTTCCTCTTAGAGTGTCAAAATATCAAACTGAGCAGCTAAAAATGTAATGGGGCACCACCCTGGCTTGACTATGGCACTGGCTATCACCATGTAATAAAATCGTTGTACATTTATATTGATCACATTTGGTTTAGCTTTTGCTGGCCCCACGATAATCTGAGGCCCTCTCACTAACACTTAGTATAAATACACATTCTCTCTTTCGCTTTGACCTTCACACGCTAACAGCCCTCACGCCACAATAATATGTTCCACCTACTTAAAACAATGATAATTAAATTTGATTACAAAAAACATAGATTTATATAATAGTAACTATAATAATTATTAATTTTAAACAAGGAGATAGGACATAAAATTGCCCGGCTCAAGGAATTTAATATTATGGTATGAAAGGCAAAATATTGTACTTATTTCCTATTTTAAAATGTAGACGTAAACGAAAAGAAAAAGAAAGCAAACAGTTAAGAAATATCCCGTGGTCTGAAATAATAATTTAGAGAATAAATATTATCATATATTCATTAATTTTAACTTTGACCAAATTAAACCCAACAAGTGAAAATAGAGTCTCTGTAATGGTTTAAAAGTTTGGTTGGTTTTAAGGAGAGAATGGGGGATGGTCCTTCAACCTCTCAGCAGTTCCGCTTTATTCCACTGAGAGGGTAGCAGCAAGTGCTTTCACTCTATCAAATGGGTTGATCATGTTCCTCGATAGATGGGTAGGTGCACTTATATTTGTGAACAACTCAAATCAACCCCACTTAAGTTTAGGGTTATTATAATATTACAAACATTTTAGCCCAAATTTCCATAGTCAAAGTGAATAATTTATTAAAGATGTTAAGATTAAGCTACTTCATATTTATTTTTATCTTAACTAAGAAAAATCACCATTGCATAGTTATCTAAAAAAATGTATTATAAACTCATGTTGAAGTCTCCAAATAATTGCAAAGTACCTACTTGTTATGAAAACAAATGTTATAAATATATCAATAAAGTAAAAGTCTCTATCAAAAGGATGATAATATAGTATTAGAGTATAACTCTTCGGTTTCAAATAAAAATATCTACGTTACCTAATTTTAAAACATCAAAACGTTTCTTCTAATAAATAATACTTTTTTCTTATACTATTTTACCCTGTCACCAATGACATAATATATTAATACCTATATTAAAGTTTTTTTGTACATGAATAATATTACCTATGAATCTGAACTGTATTTCCTTTCATGGAAACGTGAACACTCAAATGTGATACAATAAATCATTATATATAGAAAATAATAATTTTACATGCCAGATAAACGTTTTCGGCATTCAAACCATGATTCAAACCTAAGGATTAGTCAATTTAGTTTGAGACAGTTGACAAATTTACCACTGGGCAAGGTTTAGAGCGATGGAGGCCCCGAGGCCTGAAAAAAATTGAAAGCTCTAACATTGAGTAGGTATTATTTAGCGCCCCAACGTTTCAACATTGTAATTTGTAGTTTTTCATTAAAAGATAAAGTATTGTAATCGTAAACCTTTTTTGCCTATAGGATTTGATAATTTGATTTTATATGCCCCTGAACCCAAAAAGTGGATTTTATCATTCTGTCTGTCCCCATGTATGTCTGTTTATCTGTACATGGCCTCAGATCTGAAGCGGGTTGATGGATTTTGTTCAAACTTGAAATATGATTATTATTTGGCTATATTATTTCAGGATTTTTTTATTTTTACCTTAGCTCTTAATTTAAGGGTAAGTTACTAATAAGTGACTGTTTAAATTTTTTTTAAATTATACTTACAATTTTGTTTAAAATTTATATCTAAGTAGTGTTCGACCTCCCAAATAACACTGTATAGGCCTACTTGGTTTTGGGATAGCAATTTCTTTGGTAGTACAATTGATTGGGACAAGTTTGCATTTTCAATAAATTATCATGCTACTAAAGGTTGTTGGTTTAATCCAGTTTTAAATGCTTTGGGATATTTTTGGAGGCTGGCCTTGAACAACATAAACCAATGTTTATTGTTTTTATACAAGTGAAACAATAATTTTACTTACAATTGAGTGCTGAAGTTAGTGACAAGTGTGGGCGTTTTTTGCTCTTTATTTTGCTAGTCTGTGATTGTGTGTGTGAAAATGGACATTACTCACAAAAAAAGGGCAATGATTGTTGCTCTTAAAGAGCACATTTCTTTAAATTTGAGAGATATTGCCTCTGCTGTTGGTGTAGAAAAAACTAGTGTTTCCAGAATCATCAATTAACATATAGATTTGAGAAAGTTGTCTTCGAAAAGAAAAGGAAAATGTAGGCGAAAACAAAAAACAGCTTGAAGAGATGAAAAATTATATTAAAATGTTGTAAATCTCATCCACACAAGACAAGTAAGGACCTTCAGAGATTAACTATTGGTATTGACAATAATTCGTCAACACTACGGCGTAGGTTTCCTGAAGCTGGGTGGAAGGATAGAAAGTCAATTTAAAAAAATCTGTTATTGACATATGCTATTAGAAGAAACGTTTGGCATGGGCCAAAAAATACAAATCTTGGAGCTGCGATGACTGGAGAAAGGTAGTTAGTTATCTCTGATGAATCAAATTTTTTTGTCCAAGGATAAAAGCCGACCGTTAGACGAAGCAACGTTGAACCAATCAGGAATGGACATCTTCAACAGACTGTGAAACACCCTCCTTAAAAGATGTTTGGAGTTATTTTTATATTAAGTGGACCTGGGAGTCTAGTGCTAGTTGAGGAGATGCTGAATATTAATCAAAATATATCGAAATTATAAAAAGGAGAATAATTGTGCCATTCATGCAGACCTTTGCTGACAATGATGGCATATTCCAGCATGATCTTGCCCCATTTCACAACTCAAAATCAGTTAAGAAATTCATGCAGGAAAATAACATTTCTGTCCTTGATTGGCCTGGAAACTCTCCCGACTTAAACCCTATTGAAAGTTTGTGGAGTATTCTTAAGAATTGGCTTGGCAAAATGAACTGCTCAACAAAGGAACGCTTAGTAGCCAACGTAATAACGGTGTGGTTTCATGATCAGCAAATGAAAAACATTTTGTTCTAGACTGGTGAAATCAATGCCTAAGCGTATTCAAGAAGTCATTACAGCTAAAGGAGGGCATATTTCATAATAATGATAAGCAAAATAACTGTAAGTAATATTATTTGTATAAAACATACATACTTACAAATTTGTATTTGATCCCAATTAATTTGTTCTCTACTGTAGCTTACTGATGACTGTAGAAACATGCAAAGGGTGAGGTTGTTTTTAAGGGAAAATTGTGCTATTTTTCTTTAGAAAGAGATAATATTCTATGCTGAAAACGATGTTATTATTTACGTAATACGAGTCAAATTTGTACTTATTTATTATTTCAGATTGTGTATTTAAATATTTATTTACATATTCGGAGAGAAATCAAATATAAATACGCACAAAACATTTCACGATTAGTAATATTAAACTCGATATCTCAATATCATAATCTTCCAGTTTTACAAATAGCAATATCGAAATAATAGATTATCAACTTAGGTTTAGACCAACAGTAATAACATCGAAACATGCTGTCGTAGAAGATTAAACAACTATCAAATAAGGAGGAGGGAATAAAAATAAAGAAGATATAATTTTGCCAGTTATAACTACGCTTAGCAAGGTCCGTATATATTAATGTCCTTGCTTGGAACAGTTATCTTTATAGTATACTGAATGGACATAAACATACGCATTACCTAGGACCAGAGACATTGATCTATATAATATAACTGGATGGACATATGTGGTTGAAATTTTCGAGCTGTCGTCTGCATACAATTGTGTAGGAGAGAAGGATACTTTCGGGTATTTCTTTCTCTCTTTCACCGATACAAAGTAATGTGGCATTTTGACATTGTTCATTAATTTGATTCAATATAATGAGACATAACAATGTATGATTAGTTAAATGAAATAAAGGTGGTTAGTAAAAGCTTTGAAGAGCATATTAACAAAGCTCGAAACTGGAAACTTTAAATAAGTGGATGTAGGCTAATATATACGATGATTTTTGAAGGAAGCTCGTTTGGAAGGCTTTATCTTGTACCGAAATCCTAACCTATAGTAGTGTTTAGGTAGGAAGGAAATTCCTAATTCCGTTCTAAATGGCCGTTTATCCTACCTAAATACTATGATAGTATTTATTGAAATGTGTGAAAGTAGAAATAATGATTTTTAATGTTAACCTTTAAAAAAAACCTAAATTCATGAAAATACTTGTATATCCTGTGATCCCTTTTATACCTATTTAAAATCAGCAAAAAACGGATGCTATCCGTACAAACTTAAGCCCTGACGTAGAGCTATCACCAGTGTTACGACGTTGAAAATTATATTGGATTTCATGGTATTTCCCCAATTTACAAAGAAATTGTTTTTATTTTTTAAAAAACTTACATTTCTGTTATTCGCGTGAGAACAGTAGAATTCGTGTAAAAATTCACTTTATTGCTAATGAAAATTTTGCATTTCCGTACAGTGATGAATGATTTTTGAAAACTTGTATTATTTCGAAAGTAGCTCTAACGATTTTGTTTAAAATGTATAGGCCTATATGGGAAGTGTTTGACATTATAAATAACATTGTAAACTTGTTTTTTGTGAAAAAATAGTTTAAGGCTAGCTAACTTATGACAGTTTTTTTAATATTTAAAAATGGCTAGAACGATTTGGCTCAAAAAGATCGCTAACATGTTTACATAATTTTATAAACATTTGCTTTCTTTGAAAAAATTCATTTTATACAAGTTTATTGATGGCAGATAAAAAAATATATTTTAAATCCCTACAATGATCTTAATAAAACTGGTATATGGGATGTACTTTACATGACATATAATAATTTATTTTGTATATCTAAAACAAATTAATTTAAAAGTAGTTCACCTACAACATTTTTTTTTATTTGAAATATTTAGAAAATGCCCTTCAAGATTTGATTCAAAATAGGTATAAGGGAATTGTGTTTCATGACAAGATAATGTCCTTTTTTTTAAAAATTACTTCCGGGTAGTATATAAATAATTGATTTTTAAAATTTTACATTTCTTAAAAATACTTGAACAGTTATGTTTAAAATTTTAAAATTAGTAGTGTTTTTCTAAACAAAAATTATCCGTTTTTAAGGGTAGTTCCCTGAAAATCTATTTTTGAACACTTTGTTTAAAGCTATAATACACTATTATAAAATAAAAATAATTGTTAAAAGCTCGTTGTTAGAGATATTATTTAAATAAGGTACTATTGTCATCACAATAAATTAGATTTGTTTAAAACAAAAATAAGATAATGAAATTAGACATCGACTGTTTTTATCTATAAGGGTAGAAAATTATGTCCAAACTTAAAAAAAATAATCTTATTTTATTCATAAATAAGTTTGTTGAGACGTCCAAATTTTTGGAAGCCCTGGGGCGTCAGCTCCTGTCACCAGTTTTTAAATAAGGTGATGACTGATCGTCACTTTTTTAAATTGCAAGTGATGCGAATGTGTTTCTACAGTTATAGATTAAGCAAGCTAGTATTACGTTAGGTCTAGGACAGTGGTACAGATAGCACTACCAGTGGTAGAATAAAAGTTCATTCCAACATTCTAATCTAGACTTTACAAACCTCAAGTGTTTAACTTAAATATGATATTTTCCCTCCATGATGTTAAGCTATTTGTGTTGGTAAACAGATATAGTTTTTTGTTCAGAACGTTAAGTTTTATTATGAAAATGTACGTCAAGTGTATGTTCAATTCATTGTTCTAATTTTGTTTGTGAAATTGGTAGTTAAATGGATTTTAAATTATTTGATGTACATGAAGGATAGGCCTCATGACATTCAGTAAAAATAGGGTGAGTTTAATAAGGTTTGCTTCCATTTCGGAACATCTCCCGAAAATTTGTGATTCCTGCTTATAATGGCTGATAATTCCAGCAATTTAGCTAGAGGGGAAACACCGAACGTTTCAAATGCGTTCAACGTTTCAGTTCAAACCTCGGAACTAACTGGTGGACAGACTATCGAGAATGCCTTAAGTGTGCCGACAACTCTTACAACGGCCGCATCTACTTCAAAATGGAAAACTCCTGCTTTCCAAATAACTAGTATAACTATTGGTTCACGATCTAGCAATGATGGAGGTGATGATTCGGCTGACGATTTGGATGAATCTCACACTGATGATATGTCTGATGTGATAGATTCCAAAATTACTGACCTGGAAAATGAAACTCCCAGTTTCTCTGAAGATACTTTCTCTAGAGAAGATGTGTTTTTTAATACAGCTTCGGCCACATCTCTCTGTACAGCCCCTGTGATTCCAACCAGTGCACAATATGGACTTGCTATTGTGCCTTCTGAAGCTGGTGCTAGTAGTGTTAAAAACTCATCTGCCAACAATGTTACCAGTCCCAGTTCTAACGAGGTCCAGTTGACCGCAGTTGAGACAGTTAAGCCTATAGTGACTTGTGCTAAAATAATCGAACCAGAGGTAAAAGATGTTCAAGTCGTTCATCCAACACGTAGTGAGCGTTTTAAAGTGGTTAAAATTGAAAGTACTGAGCCTTTCAAACGAGGCCGGTGGACTTGCATGGATTACTTGGATCAGCCTACACCACATCAAAATATTTCACAAATGCAGACAAAGTTTCTTGTTCGACCATCAGTCCCAATTGATTCAACAACGCCAGGATGTGGTCGAAATCCTACAGAGACTGCCGGTGTTCCTTCAGATCAAGGTTCATCGCTGTTACAAAAAACAGATGCTATATCAAAAATTAAGTCAAATACAACAATACAAGAACTGAATCAGCCAGTGATGGTTAAACATCAATCATCCTTACCAAACATAGGCTCAGGCCAAAACTCCCTTGCCAACTATCCACCTACCTCATGCTCTCAAATGTCAATATCCCAACAAAATCAACCACTTTATCAGCTAAACACTCCTACACAGTCACTTCCCGCCCAATCTGTTCCACAGCAACAGCAAACAATCCAGCAAAGTCATCAAGGTTTGCCTGTAGCCCAGCAGCAGGTCATGCAACAACATTCTCAAAACTTGTCTCAAATACCTAACCAGCAAACCATTGTGAGCAATCAGGTGTCCCAGCAATCTCAGCCGACCCTACTCCACCATAGTTTACTGCCTCAGCAGATTCAACAAGTGATGGCATCACCTAACTTGCCACAAATGCAGCAGTTTCATCAGAGCTATCTCACTCAACAACAGGCCCAACAACAGGGTATGATAATACATCAACAAATAATGCAACAACCAATACCTCAGCAACAACTTCAACAATTACACTATCAACACCAACAAATGCAAAATCAGCAATTACCACAGATGCAAATGCAATTTCCACAAGACTTTCCTACCCTACAACAAACTCAGGTGCAGCAAGTTTACCATCAGATTCCTCATAATCAAATGGTAGGTATACAACAACAAATCCCCCAACAAATTCAACATCAGAGCTCATCTCAACAGATACAACATCAACAAATGCAGCAGCAATATTATTACTCTTTACCCACCTCTGGGAGTTTTCAAGTCCCTGTGACAGCCACACAAACAATGGCAGGTGTTCACATTATCTCCCAACCCCAAGTTACTCTCAATGCTCAAACTCAGCCATTCACATCGACTTCAAATCACAACATAACTCAACAGGTCCAGCAACAATCCTATCAGCAAACTCCTGGTCAGCAACAATACATTCAGCAAATGCCACATCAACACCAAATGAATCAGAGCATGCAAATTCCACCACAGACCTCTACCACTCTAGGTGTGCTAACTCAACAGACAGTTCAACAACAAATGCAGCAACAATCAGCACAGTCTCACCAAGCCCAAGCTGTGATACATCAAACTTTGTCACAGTCACATATGACCAACTTTGTTCACCAACACGCTCAAGTGGTGCCCCAACAAACCTTTATGACTCAAACTTCTTTAAAGCAACCAACAATGATGCAACAAGGCAACTTAGTTCAACAGCAGTATTTATCCCAGCAACAACCATCTCAGCAGCAGCAGCAGCAGCAGACGAGTAACCAACCACAACAGTGGAACGTTGCTAGTCAGCAAGCTATGCAAGCTCCAGTTTCTGCTCAGGCTATTTTATCCCCAACAATGGGTGGTGATGTTTCAATGAAATCTTTGTCAAACTCTATTCCACCAACATTCGGATTACAAGCTGTTTCTGAAAATGTGACCTCTCAAACCACTACATCGGCCATTTCCAAGCCAACTTCATTTTCGACTAGTGCTAACACTGGTCCTGTTCTCAAAGCTCCTCAGCCTGTGATGCTAGCTCCCACAGAAGAAGCAGTCAGGGGAAATAACTTACCTGAAGGACAGAATCAAACCACTACAGACCAATCTGTCAAGCTCCTGGAAACCCTGGCTGGGGCAGCTCAAGAAATGCAGACTACTGTAAAAAATCCTGTAAAGTAAGTTTTGTTACTACTATTTAAAATACATATTGCTTTATTTTTAATATTTTACTTCAAGTGGGCTGTCTTTTAGGATCTTTACCAGTTTTACAGTTATTTCTAATAGAGTCTTATGTTAGTTTGCTAGATGTAAAATCATTAGTGGATGGGTGAGATTGTTTTTGATTAGAAAAGAAAACTATATTTACTGGTAATCTCAAGCTATTTGTCTGTTGCAAAAGATAGCACAGTGTGGTTGTTGCAAACGGTTATTTCACATTATTTGGCTCTATCATATAGGCCTATGTAAAGCCTCGGCCATGCACTTTTACAGATTTTTCAGCTCACTATTTGCATCTGCATTCACTTAAATGAATCCAACACCTTGGCTCAGTCAGTAGCATGTCTGTTTACTGAGATAAGGGTCCCGGGATTGATTCCTGGCATGGTTGAAAAAAGTATCATTGGTGAAATGTGGGTTTACCCTTTCACAGTGATGAATTAACGGCTGGGGACTGGATGTTATGCCACTCTTAGTTTTAGGTTATATTATAATACTTATGAAGCTAAGATAGGCCTAGAAAGTCTGGATTGTAAAAAATATATGGCTTTAATAAAAAACTGACCCAGGCCACAGACTGGAAAGAGTAATGGAGGTTAAAAAAAATAAATTCACTTAAATGAGTTGGTTTTTTATTGTTCATTATAGCTTAGCAAAGTTTTTTTAGGTAATAATATGGAATTTAGTATTATTGGATTCCCCACATTTTTATGGGTATAATAATAGTATAAATTTTGTGATTTTTTAGTTTAGGGTACAAAAAATGGCCTAAAAAGTATGGTTCTTAGATTTCATCCCCAAATAATGATTAAAGGCCTATAGAAAATGTTGAATTTAAAGACTTCAATCTACAATTGCCTTGTTTCTTATATCTATTTTGAATGAAGACATATACCAGTAAGCTAGGTTTTGTTTATTTTTATTGATTTGAAATCATGTCCTGTCTACAAATTATTTTAAGGTACAAATTATTTTAAGGTAAACTAGTAGAAAAACATAGAAAATAAATAACAGTAGGTCCCAGATACCATAAAAAAAGAAGAGCCACATTATTATTATTACTACTACTACTACTACTACTACTACTACTACTACTACTACTACTACTACTACTACTACTACTACTAC
>CABFWB010003510.1:40482-77778 GCA_902151455.1 Timema bartmani | reverse complement strand
TCGTAAAGAGAGTCGACGGTGGTGAACGATACGACGACTCTCTTTCAAAGCGAAAGAAAAGATCCAGAATCCCGCTACTGCTTTACTTGATGGGGTCGGCATTTCCACAATTTCTTTGATGTGAGTGCTGTCAGGAACCCCTGTTTTGATATGACTTGTCCAACAGGTACCTCTGGGACTCTGAATAATATCTTATCGAAATTGAACTTATTACCATTTGTCTTTACTCTTTAAAGAACCTTTGTTAGTTTAGCGACATGGTCAGTTGTAGTTGAACCAGTGACAATAATTTCATCAAAATAGATCTCACATACCTTAATGTGCCTAAAAGTTTGTGAATTCTTCTTTTGTAATACCTCTGGAGCCGAGCAAATAACAAATGGCATCCTGTGAAAACGATACCATCCAAATGGGGAATTGAAGCAAGTTGGATCAGAACTTGGTTCATCTAACTCCACCTGCCAGAAGCCTTCCATCATGTCAATAACTGACATAACAGATTTTCCCACTAGGTTGGCATCTAGGTCACTATGTGTTGGAATCATGTAATTGTCGTGACATGGTTAAAATATCATGCTTGTCCTAGGCCTAACCTTACCCCTTCTTTAAACACAAGTGTGAGTGCGCAACTGTGTGGCACATAGGCCTATAAACTTTCATTCCAACAGATATTCATTCCAGTTGGCGTCAAATAAAAGACAAGTTGTGTGCAATGTGTGCGTCATGTTAAATAAAAAATAGTGCGCTCTACACCTCTTTACAAAGTGTCAATAGGTTATGGGCCCAGTCAACCAACAACTGCTCAAATATTTACGTAATATCCCGTAAATCTGTCCATCGGGTAATTCACAAATCCGTTTAGTAAATTCGCGTTCAAGTTTAGAAGCGATGCCATTCGCCATTTTTAAGTTCGTGCTATCAGCAAACAGCCATGTGTTGTGTGTTTGAAGTTACGATTCGTGAGACAAAATTAGAAATAATGGCCGAAAAGCTTGACGTGGCACACGTCAATAAGTTTAACGACAATAATTTTCATCAATGGAAATTTCAGATTAAGTTTGCTCTAAGGACAAAAGGATTCTTTGACGTTGCAAAAGGCATGAAAGGAAAGCCAGCAATAGACAAAGAGAAGGAACTAGAAATTTAGAATAAAGATGACGCATTCAATATGTTTACATTCACTACAGCAATGGAACTATCACAGATCATATTCGTTGAAAATTGTGACTCGTCTAAAGAAATACTAGAGAAATTATTAGACTCTATCTTTGAGCAAAAATCGGAAATGAACAAAATGCTAGTCCACAAACGCTTTCATTAATACAAAATAAACGCCAACGACTCTATTGTTCAGCATATTGCCAGGATCGAGAATCTCACACGACAAGTGAGAGAGAGAGACTGGTAAATAACTCAGTAATGTTACTAAACTGACTAACATTTTTGGTAGTCTAACTCCCAAATTTTGAAACTTCAGACAACCTTGGCTTTCACTAGACGAGATTAGACAGACGATCCCAAATATGAGGGCACGTCTGCTGGAAGAAGAAGCCAGTCTTACATAAAGTGAACAGTCGGAAAGTACATTTTCAACTTCGACAAAGTGAAAAGCTATTTTCAAAAGTCTAATAACTCACACAAGTTTAATCAAAAACAAAGGAATAGATCAGGAAAACCAAGAGTAGCTTGTTATAATTTCCAAAGAGAAGGACATTACGAAAGTGACCGTCATTCGCCTAAGAAACCCCGAGAAAACCGATAGCAAAACATTCAAAGGCACCGTTCCCAACAGGGTCACTTCTCAGCATTCAATGCAGAACAGCAGGCTGCCATGCAAATGTTAGCAGTCACAACAGAAGACAACTGGACAATGGACAGTGGCGCTTCTGCACACATGACTAATCTTCGTGATTATATTTCCAAATTTGAAGAGAATGTGGACAATACGAGTGTTGGGCTTGGAAACAACCAAGGTCTTTCTGTGAGAGGAAGGGGAACCATTAAAATAAAATAAATGTGTCAAAAGTAATCGATATGACTCAATCATCACAAATGTCTTATATATTCCTGAACTAAGAACATGTCTTTTCTCTGAAAGTGTAATAACTGGAAAAGGAATGAAGATCCATAAAGAAGATATATATGTTGAAGATTACGAAGATGGTCATATAGTAGCAAGTGCGGTTCGTGAAACCAACAGTCTGTATTGGATGTTATTCCGTACAGTGATCCCATATCAAGAAGTAGGCCTAAATTTGACTGTGAGTGGCAGTCTAAAATTGTGGAATGAGAGACTTGGACACATAAATAAGAGAACACTCCGTGAAATGGTCACCAAAGGTTTTGTTGAAGGTGTAAATATTAATGACCTCGATGATTTCTTCTGTGAGTCGTGTCAGTACGGTAAACAGCACAAATTACAATTTTCACCCTCAAAACATGCCAAGGCCAAACCAGGTGAACTTATTTACAGTGACGTGTGTGGTCCAATATCAACACCATCGGTGCGGAGTGCTAAATATTTGTATTATTTAAAGATTACTGTTTGGAATATCGTGTTGTATTCTTCATCAAGCACAAAGCAGATGTTTGTGTGTTTCAAAGATTTTGCAAAGATGATCAAGAATAAATATGAATTCTCTATTAAGACCCTACATACTGATAATGGGACAAAATACTGTTTGTCAGAACATGGTATTGATTTGGAAACAACGGCACCTTATACCCCTCAGCAAAATGGTAGAGCCAAACGTAATATGAGAACCATAATGAAAAGTTCACGATCAATGCTATATGCAAAGAATGTGCCATCATTTCTATGGGCAGAGGCAGTAAACACAGGTGTGTATATCTTTAACAGAACTCCAACCTCTCAAGCACCAAACTCGACTCTCTATAAATGTGGAGTGGAAAAATGCCTGTAATGTTACACCTAAGAACCTTTGGCAGCGAGGTATACATGCATGTACCAAAGAAATTACGCAACAAACTGTTGCCAAAGAGCAAGAAACTCAGCCTGGTAGAATATGATGGAAACTCAATCAAATATCGTTTGTTGAATCAAAACACACGGAAAATCACAGTTTCAAGAAATGTCATTTTCAATTAAAATTCAAGTAGTTTTATTCTTCAAAGAAACACCGTCCCAGTAGTGATAGAAAACACACATCATTCCGATCAAAGAATTCAACAGGAGGATGCAGACCCACAACATCCTGAACAGGATGATGAAGAACCTGGGTACATTGAAGTGAATTACGAGCTGCGACCAAGAGATATCATCAGACTTCCCAAACGCTATGAAGTTAACCTAGAGGATATAGATGTACCACAGACCTATGAGGAAGCCATGAAGAGTTCCGATGCAGGGCAGGGGAATGAGGTGATCAAAGAAGAACTGAATGCACTGGAAAAGAACAACACCTGGGAGCTAGTATCATTACCTCTCGGTAAAAATGCTATAGGCTCAAAATGGGTCTTCAAAGTAAAACGCACCGGAGACGGAAACATTTCACGATACAAATCAAGGCTATGTGCTAAAGGTTTTGCACAGAAAGAAGGGGTCGACTACAATGACACCCACTCTCCCACAACGTGGTATGACTCGATACGAGTCCTACTCGCTATCGCAGCTCAACAATGCTACGAAATAATGCAGTTCGATGTGAAAACTGCATTTTTGTATGGCGATCTCAAGGAAGACATCTACATGTTTTCACCAGATGGACTCAACGTTGACCAAAACCTTGTTTGCAAGTTAAGAAAGTCCCTATATGGCCTCAAACAATGACCACGTTGTTGGGATGAAAAGTTTAACTGTTCCCCAAAAATGTTTGGATTCAGCCAGGGTACTGCAGATAAATGTGTTTATCGAGGCGACTTAAATGAAACAAAGGTTTTACTTGCATTATATGTTGAAGATGGACTGATAATGGCTGAAAACAAAATGGCACTTCAACGTGTACTCGATTAACTGAATACAACTTTTGAAATCACAATCAGGGAACCAAATTAATGTGTGGGATTGTAAATAAAAAAAATCTTAATGGATCAATATTTTTACATCAGACCAACTATATCAAACAAATAATCAAAATATTCAATCTTGAAGACTCTAAACCAACCAGTGTGCCTGCTGATCCACACACTCACCTAAGTTAAAACAAAGGGGAAATGGAAAAAAGAATAGTAACCTATCGAGAAGCTGTTGGAAGCTTAATGTTTGCTGCAATAGTTAGTCGACCAGACATTATATACGTAGTTGGAAAAGTGAGTAGATATTTGGCAAAACACGGACTAAGTCATTGGAATGCGGTCAAACGAATCTTAAAATACTTAATAGACACATCCAGCTATGGCATTGAATTTACAAGGAGTGAGCATCCACTCCCATAATTTGGCTTCTTAGACTCTGACTTCACGAACGATCTGGACACCCGACTCTCCACAACCGGATACCTGTTTCAAATGAACAATGGCTCTGTAACATGGGCTAGTCAATGCCAACGAACAGCTTCCCTTTCCACTACCAAAACTGAGTATATTGCTGCATCAACTGCGGTGAAAGATGTCACCTGGTTGAGACATCTGCTACTTGAAATGGGGAAATAGTATTAGAAGCCACAATACTAGCAGTTGCTAATCAAAGTGCAATGCGTCTGGTGCTAAACCCAGAGTTTCACATAAGAACTAAACACATACTAATTAAACACTTCATACGTGAGAAGAATGAGAACGGTGAAATCGAAATCAAACATGTACACTCTGAAGACCAGTTAGCAGATATACTAACCAAACCTATTCCACGTGATTGTTTTCAGACCAGTGGCGTCGCGTCAGAGCAAGCAAGGCTATCGGTGCTTGCCTTTGCTTGACGATAAGTAATTTGTTATTTCATTTTATGTTTGAAAAATATTCTTCAAGCACCAATGTGTTTGAAATAAATTTTCCCGCACATACCAGTGACCGTAACATGCTTGCAAGACGTACACTAGTCCATTATACGGTGGTTGAAAGTCTATATTTATCCTTCTTTCAACACATAGCTCTACCTAGTATAGTTCTTATTTGTGACGTCATATCAAATACACCAAATATGCAGCAGGTTGCAATATAAGTGAAAATTGAAAAAATATATAATTTTGTATTACTTATATAATGTATATTTAACGTAAATAATTAACACACAGTTGGTTTACATTTAAATATAAACATAAAATGTTTTTATGTATACTTAATTTAAAAACTGTCAGCCTTAGGGGAGGCGGAACCGGGGTGGGAGACACAGGGGGAATTTCTCCTCATTTATTAAAATAAAGGGGGGCAAGATATGTTCTCCCCCACTACCACCGCATCCTCTTAAATATGCGCTATATGGATTCTAGTGTGACTTATGTAGATCACGGAACAGGACACTCAAACTCACAATTATCATAACAAAAAAGACTCCAAATAAGCTAGCTTCTTGAAGCATATCATATTTTTAAAAATTCGGACCCCCTCCAAATCCCCCTTCCCAGCTTGGCTAAGAATTTTAGTCACGAGACGCTACTGTTTCAGACACTCCTTGCTGCAATTGGAGTGGCGAGACTGGAGTGCTAATAAACACCACTCATTGCAATTAATGTGTACAGATAGTTGTTGTGTTTTTTAAAACTAATTGTATTTAAATAAACTGTATTTTTAGCCATTTATGTAACAGCAAACAAGTATTAATTTATTGGGAGTGTCGAGGCATGGTTAAAATATCATGCTTGTTTTATACCTAACCTCCCCTCACCCCCTCTTTAATTACAAGTGTGAGTGCGCAACTTTGTGGCGCATAGGCCTATAAACTTTCTTTCCGGCATACATTCACTCCAGTTGGCATCAAGTAACAATCAAGCTGTGTAATGTGTGCGTTGTGTTAAATACGAATAGTGTGTTCTACACCTCTAAATAAAGTGTCAACAGTAATGTTCTCTTTTATTGGCTTTATTAAGATCCCTGGGGTCTATGCAAACCTGTAAATTTCCATTTGGTTTCTCAACTAGTACTAAACTACAAACCTAATCAGTGGGTTTGTTGACTTAAGGAATTGTTTCTAATTTTCTAGGTTGTCCAAAATTGACTTTATTTTTCCTAAAAGACTACCAGGGATTCACCTCAGTGGATGAACAACTGGTTTAACCTCATCTTTCAGTTCAATATTATGAGTACCTGACATTTTTTTTCCAACCCTTGGAAAACCTCATGGTACTTAAGCATAATGTTATCCTTGGTGATGGGCATGTCAATCATATCAACTCGCTTTAAGACATGCATCAAGGCAAAAATGCTTTACAGTCTGCCAAGTTGACAATAGAACATGATATTGATGCTTTTCCACCTTTTCTAGTTGTACATAACAGTTCTACACTACCCACTGGCTTTATTTTGTTATTTTTAACAAATTCTAACAAAACCACCTTAGATTTTTCTAATGTGGGAATTGGGTTTAACTGTTTAAATACGTTTAGAGGAAGAATACTTGTCTCTGCTCCACTATCCAACTTAAATTTAACCCTAAGTTTGTTTTCAATTGTTATATCCTCATCCCACGAGACTTAACATTCACCATATCTAGTTTACAACTTTGATCTCGGTGCCTACAGATTTAACACAATCAACATAAAGGCTCTCTGGCTCTAAATCATTGTTAGGATCATTGTCACTTTCTACATCAGAATCTAGTTTAACCTGTTTTAACCTTAGGCCTACCTTATTCACCCTTTTATACTTCTTTGGACATGCATTTGTGAAGTGATTCTTTTGATGGCAGTAAGTGCATGTTTTCCCCGTAGGCTTGGCAAGAACCATATGTATGACCATATCAGCACTTTTAACACATACATTTATTTTGTTTAACTTTACTTGCACATGCATTCACAAATTTATTTGGTATTTTTGTTAAACTTTCAATTTGTATAGCTTGGGCTTGGTAGTGACTAATTTCAGAAACTCGCTAATACTCGGAAGCTTTCGCCAATGTCATATCTGGATCCCGTAACAGCTGCTCCATAAGAGACTTACTAAGAAGTATGAAGACTAGACGTTCTAAAATAAGGATTTCCTCATCCTTAAATGCATATGATGACGCTTACTTCTTAAGCTCCCTTAAAAATTTGACGAACGATTGTCCTACTTTTTGTATAGTGTGAAAAAAATGTAAAGTGTTCAAACAGTAGGCTCTTTCTCGGGGCACAATAGCTGTCAAATTTTGCTGGTGTCTGTCAGTTTATTCCGACCTTCATTAGCTGTCCATTTGAAGGCGTTGTACACTTCCAACCCTTCATCTCCAACAAAATATAACAATATGAATATCTTAACTTTATCATCTTTCTCAGCTTTACCCGTCGTGGCCAAAAATATTTGAAATTTTTGTAAGAATTTCTTCCAATTCTCAGGCACATTACCCAAGAATTCCACTTAAAGTACCTACCGTAGTGTTCAATTTTTTTTTATAAAACGTAATTTCTTCAAGACGTTCCCATTCAAGACGACACAACACTATCTTTACCAGATTATTCAGGACAATAAATAATAAGATAACGTTTGTTAACTTCTGACACCATGTTTGGTCCGGTACACAATAACTAAGCCGCTATTTTAGCTAATATGAGAGTAGCTTTTATTGTGTTGCTTATTTAAGATGTTACAAAATTATATTGAGTATATTTATACAACGTCACTCTTAACATTTCTTAGGACTAGCAACTTAACATATAATATATTTCTAAAATACAACAATAATAATATTTATACTATTTAAATATAATAAAACGTGCACAAAGTACCTCTCAGTGCACAGAGATAATTTATATAAATAGAGTACATATATTTAGCAAAACCAAACAACTTTAAATGCTTTTACAATCATTAGTTAACAATTGTTGAAGTTCATGTATTTGTTAATAATGAGGTTTGTTTTTTAAGTTATTAATGTAATTTTTTCTGGTACACACATTATCTAAAACAATAAAATTAAAGCTTTGTGGTTCAAATCTCCACAATATTTGAACTAAGCACGTATGAATATTCTAGGATAAACGCGCTTTTTGGCTTCAATGTCTGATCAATGGAATCAAAGACTTGACTACTGCCGAATACGTTGAGAACGCTACTATTGCTTTGAATGGATGTTAGATCTTTAATATTTTGCAACCTTCATTATAAATTAATCTGTGCTGTGCATATTCCGTAATAAGTTTACACCGCGATAATGTTAATCTGTGTATTATTATATGTCAGGTTCATTTCAAAATGTAATTTTCAAATTTGATATAATATATAAAGTTTTGATATCTATAATCTAAATTTTTCATTATTATATAAGAAATAGTATTTTAATAGTATTGTTGTCCATTATCAAGGTGTTGTCTTGTTAGGGCCGTAATATGTTTATAAACTTGCTAATTTTTAATGTACAGTATATTATTATGTGTTGAACCCAGAAAGGTTATTTCGAAGACTTAACTTGAACATAACTTAATATTGATCATGCCTGAATCAATGACCAAGTCTTTATATAAAGGAAAATCATTAGCAGAGCTTAAGGAGAAGTACCTGTCACTACTTGAGAAAGATGACATAAGGAAGAGACCAGCAACATTGTTAGTATTAATTATGTATTATTTGAATTTATATGAAGCTAGTCCTAATTATTTTTAGTTGATCTCCTCTAGTAAGAATGCATCTTCAATAGTCTCGTTAATTATTATGTGGGCACCTATGTTTAATTTCAAATGCATGCATCAACTGAATTCATTTAAGTAGACTTAATTTTGTGAAATTTGATTATTGCTACAATGTAAATACTAGCTAACTACTGTATTCTTGAAATATTTCTCCGTAATATTGTCTTTTTACAACTTGTTTGGAAGAACTTTACAAATAAATAGGCTTAAGTACTTAAAAATAGGGTCTTTAGGTTTTACGTCCACACCGAATATCAGAAATATCGGGTAGAGAACGTTTATAGTTCCTTTTGAGAAAATATTTTTTTTTTACAAAAAAAAATCTTGGTTGCCACACTATATCCTTCTCATTCTCTGCCATTTCTTTCTTATTAGCACCGTGTCTTAATACCCGTTCGGGCTATACACACTTACACTAATGTGTAATGGTAGGGTGATTGTGAGATGAAATGGAGGATCTACAGTTTGACGTGGGATCCGAACCACGATGAAGGCCTGGCATTCCACACATTCACAAGTTGTGATTAATACACATCTTGTCATAGGTGAAGGAAGGGTTTGGCAATCAGATAAATCCGTGCCGGGACTGAGGATTGAACCCCGGACCACCAGCACAAAAGTAATGGAAATAAGACATCTAGTTTGTATTCATTATTATGATACTGTCCCAACTCAGTTTAACCTAACTTTTAATGTGAAAAAATTTAAATTTATAATTAAGTTATAGATACAATAAACTATTTAATGTATCTAATAATTAAATGTGAGTGGTACATATCACATGATGATGTCATACCATTTTAGTGTACAGGATCAATGTGTAACACAAACTATCATGGGATCATGTCATAGGTAAGTTATATGTTTTAGTGTGCACGATCAGCGGTGTACAGTGACATAAAGCAGCATGGGAAGGTTACACATCATTGTCAATATTTACATTTAAAAGTATTTGGGTTAACTAATGTGTAGTAGAGTTTTGTTTAGCCTAGTTGTACATTGTTTATTAAAAGTATTAAAAATTTATAAATTTTGGTGTCATTATATTATACACCTACTCTTGTAATAAAGTGAATAAAAACTCTATAATCATTGTATCATAACAATGATAAAGAGCCTAAAATGGGATGGATAAAGTGTACTATCGCCAAAATCTTACCTTGCAGTATAATCTATACTATAAAACACAAAAAAATGTCACCCATATTTTGATTGGTTGATTAAATAATTAATTTAGTAAAATGTTTTTACCAATATACACACATGACTGCCTTGCATGGAAATAACGTTTCTCTAACTGTTTTAATCCATCCAAAATGGTATTTTAATTGAATTTTAATGGACTTTGAGGGTTAGGCTAAGCTTGGTTAGTTAACTTTTTTGGAAGGTTGGGTTAAGCTTGTTTGATTTATTTTTTTAATTATAAACACACAAAAGTTACACTAAAACACCTAATATATTTAATAATAATAGTTAGGTAAAAATAATCTTTAAGGCTCATGTGCTTATAGTAAAAAAAAATCAAACAAGCTCAAAAGCTTTATCAAACCTTCCAAAAAAATTAATCAACCAAGCTTAACCTAACCTTCAAAGTTTATTAAAATTCAATTAAAATACAATTTTGTTGGGATGGATTAATACATAGAAATTAGTTATTCCTGGACATGCAAAGTTGTCTGAAGTGTATTCTGATATACATTTTAATTACTTAATTATTTCAGTAGGTAATTGAAATATTTTAATGGGTGACACTTTTTTGTGTCAAAGGGAATGAATAACACTGCAAGGTAAGAATTTTTTTGTAAAAAAACATTTTCTCAAATGGAACAATAAAAAAAATGTTCTCTACCCAAATGTTTTCTTTGTAACATAACACTAGAATACACAATTCCCACAGCATGGTACATACAAACATTAAGTTTATTTTTGTAGATTTGGGGATGAAACTCGAGAACCATATTTTTTAGGTCAATTTTTTTGTTTAGTTCTGAAAATCATTAAAATTGTACCACCATTACACTCACTAAAATGTGGGGAGGGGAGTCCAATGATACTAAATTCAAGATTAAAAAAATTGGTAAAATTTGATGAATAATTCAAAACCAAATTTACCTTAGTGATGCAGGAACAAATATTTTTGAAAAATATGTAATATCTTATGGCTAAAGCTAAACATATATTATATTGCTGATTAAGGTGCAATATTCTTCCACAGCAACCACACAGGTGAATTTTTTGGTAAGTGGTTAGCTCTACTTTTATCATCTAATTGAAAAAAACTCTTGCACATCCACTAACGATTTTACATCCAGCAAACTCACACAAAGCCTCGTTAGGACTAATACTAAAACTATCACTTGTAAAGATACAAACAAATACATCCACTTGAACGCAAATATTAAATAAAGTAATAATATATATATTTTAAGACTAAATAATGTAGGCCTATAAATCTAATATTAGAGCCATACTAATCCACACATACATAATCACAGCGTTCCCTTGCAGGCTAGGCAAGTAACTGTGCAAATAGCTCAAAAAACAACTATGCCCTACATACTTATTCCATCCTCACTAACTTTCTCTACTCTCCCTCATCCTTTTATACTCCCTTTGCTCCAACAACATCCATACACCGAATCCTACATGCTCTTTTATTCTTAAAATCCTTAATGTTTATCTTTTTAACACATTCATCTACAATATTTAGCCATGTATTACATAGCCTACTCCTTCCTTTTGATCTGCACGCTCTACCTTTATCAACTATTTGCTTTGTCACACGACCCACACTCATCCTCTCAAAATGCTCAAACCAACATAAGATGTTTCTTTCAAATTGACCCGTTTGATTCCCTTTCAAACCTCACTCCCTTAGCACTCATTCATTACTGACTGTTCTTACGAGTTTTTCCACACACATTTCTTAGATATCTCATTCCAACCCCATTCACCATGCTCTTGTGTTCCTCATGATAACCTACACTTCACATCCATAAAACAATGTTGGCGTCAAAACACTTTTATATACTGCCATCTTTGCCTCTTGAGTTACTCTTTCATTCTTTGCAATTATAGTCCACATAGGCCTACATCCAACTACTCTCCGAGATTTCCCCATCTATCCTTCCATTTTTACAGAACATTCTGCCCAGATACCGCACACAAAATCATTCACTTGTTCTATAAGTTTTCCATTTATACTAAGCTAACAATCATTTCCTGATCCATCCTTATGAAAAACTATCACCTTATTTTTGGAAATATTTAGACAAAGATCCATTCTGCATGTTGCCACGTTCAAACGATTGAATGCATTTTGCAAGTAACTTTTATTCTCAGCCATTAATAAATCATCTGCATATAACAGTACTATCACATTCACACTGTTCACCAATTGCGTCCTCACAAGCATTCATCATGTACACATCCATGAATACAATAAACTACCATGGCTACATAACACAACCATATCAAATATCCTGTTCAATGTCAAACCATTCGCTCAAAGCTCCATTCACCCTAACGCACACTTTACTTCCATCATACACTGCCATAAATGCATTTATTAACCATCCATCCACACCATAGGCCCCCCTTATACTCTCAAAACTTATCAAACCTAGCTGTTAACCCAAAAGTAAGTTGAAGTTCCCTGAAGTTGCTTTTTGAGCTGAAGAGTCATTTTACAGTTAGCCTACATTAATTATAGTAGGAAAATTTGGAATTAAATGTTAGTTTTTACAGGGGATATTTTTGTCAAAAGTTAAACTGATCTCTTTGTTGCCTTCAACTTGTAGTTGTTAACTGCTCAATATGATAATTACTCTGCGGACTCGATCTAATCTTGCTACCATTTCGTTCGCCAATAAATTAAAGTTTTAATTATTATTTACAAATTAAACAATTTGGCGTCATATTGTAAGGAATCATGGTTTAAACCACTTGTTTGTCGAGTATGTTTATGTATGGACTTAGATTTTAATGAGTTGTTTAAATGTTAAAAAATTAATAAATATAACTATAGTACTAGTCGCCGTTTCCCTGTGAGTATAGTAATAGTGTTAAATTTGTAATGATTTCCTCTCATAACTATGATAAGGTGCTTAGGCAACATTTTCATAGATTTTATAGCAATATAACTTTTAATAATGAAGCTTACTCTGTTAGAGGACATTTCCTCTGATTGTTGGACACACATTTTCTTTGTAGCTTAACAAACTCAAACTAATTACATTATTATTCTTAACCAACACACTAAGCATTGGAACATATTAATATTAAAATTAACTATTCATAGGTAGCCTAGGTCTATTCTAGTACCTAATATACACTTTATACTTCTTGGTTACAATACTTTGTCAGAAAAATAGGCCTAATTGCTTTGAAACAACAAACTATCTAAATAATACATTATTATTTCAATTGACTAGCCCAATCAATAATGTAAACATATAAATACTAAGTTCAGGTCTATTAAGAATATGAACATATATATATATATATATACTAAATTCTTTAAATTGAAAAATGAAACCTGTTCAAAGAAATCAAATTCAGGACCTTTGGCTTAGTTTACCCCGGTACCAATGTTTTACCCACTGAGCTATCCAGGAGTCGTCCCATGCCCAGGGTTATTCTTCACTCCTATTTTAAGACAAAGTCTGTGACAGACTTGCGGAAACTGTCAGCTACACATGAGGGATCAATTAAGATCACAAGCTATCATATAACGCAGCCACCTTTGACTCGGGAGGGCTTTATGCTACCAGTAGTACAATTACAACTGTATGATTTAATAGCCAAGCTAATTTATATTTGTTAATTATGGTTATAGCCGCATCTACATTTTATATTCATTAGATTGAAAAATGACACCTGGACACGGTAATCAAACAATAGTTCAGTGGTAAGAACATTGGCATACTAAGTCGAAAGTCTTCGGTTCGATGCTGGTGGTCACATGTCGTTTTTAAATTTAAAGAATATATTTAGATGCAGCTACAATTGTAATAACAAATTTAATACCTTGGCTTCTCAAGCCATCTAAATCATACGATTATTTGTTTTTAGGTTTTTTAGTAATAAATGGTTCATTAATGTACTTTGCTATACAACAGTTTAGAAAACATTTTAAAATTTTACATCTTGAGTAAGGAGTGGATAAATAAAAGTTTTGACTTAGTTGTTATTATTTAAAGAATCCAGGAAATAATATTTAAAAAAAATGAGTTTTTATGAATAAAAATAATAAAAGGAATATTATGATACTTAAAGACACGTGAAAAAATATTTATAATCTTGGAATACCAATTGTAAGAAATTTCATAATATTTAAAAAATACTTAATCGACTCATAATTTTTCATATAAAAGAGTCAATTAGTTACAATAACATTGACACCAGTATATTGATTATGCTAAAAGTATATGGATGAAGGTAAAATTTTTGAGAAAATGTACCTACATCTGTGTATAAGGTGTTTGATAAGCCATTTAGGAATACCCTCCCTCAGTACACTCATCGGAATTTGAACCTGAATCTTCCCATCACTGATAAACCCGACTAGATGAGCTTGAGCTTTACATTTGGTTCGCATGTCACCTGATAGGAATCACTCTCTAATGCAGCCACAACCAGGAACAAAGGCAGTGGAACCAGGGGGGCCAGAGCTTTGCCCCTCCTGGAACGGATTTACCCATTCCCTGGAATAAATTTCCCACCTTATAGATTTATGTATTTCCACTCTGAAATTCCCGAATATGAAGCTGAAAGAAGGCTATGCATCATATTCCAAATAACTTCTAAAGCCCTTTAATTTTCAAAAATCTACCAACAGAAGAACACTCTAAATAGCTTCTAGAGGCATCTATATTTTTAAGAAAAAACAATCTCCAAATATCTTGTAGAGGAGTGTAATTTTCAAACACTTTTCAGATGAGAACCACTCTAAATACTTTCTGATGGCACCAATTTTCAAAAATTTACAGGAGACCTTTTTTGGTTTAGTGGATCAAGTCCTTAAAAACACTTTTTTTCCCCCTTCTACATGAATAAATTTCCGCACCCTCAGACTAGGAAAGTGCTCATAGAGGCCTTAGCCCAGCCATATTTATTTAAAATTTCTGAATATATAGTCATTTCCGGGGTAGGATCCCTGGTCACTAACAGTTGATCTTCAACTTCCAAATTCCCTCTGCAACTATTTGAGTACAACATAGTTAATAATGTTCTCAGAATAAGCCAATGATAGATAGTAATATAAAAACACAAACACATGAGATTGGAATTGAATTGAGGGCCATCATACAATCTACTTAGTCTCAATAATCACTTGTATATATATTGTGTGTGTGTGCGCATGCATATTATATACAATTATGTAGGACATGTTAATATGTGTGTTTTTGCAGTTTTACTACCCATCTAGGCTATTTGAATTTACACTAATGGGCCATTCCATGGTAACTCACGTTACTGTTAGATGGAAAAACTAGGTATTTAAACAATCAAATAAAGATAAAGCTATATCTATCCACCTAATATTATTTCCTTTAAAAATACTCTATATGCAGAACAGGTATTTTTTTTATCTCAACATTTTTTGATTGTTTAATGAACAAATATACACGGTAACTCATGTTACCACAAAAGGACATGACATTAGTGTGCATAACTTCAAAGTTTCTTTTATTTTCGAGGCTTAATGTAAAAAAAATCTCTTGAGAGATTTATGACATCCAATGTTCTATCCGTTAAGAATATTAAAACGTTATTCTAAAAAAATATATAGTTTTAAAAGGGTTCTGCAAAACTTTGTCACATTACATTTGTCCTTATATGTAGAAAGTAGATAAAAATTGCTCATAAAAATCTTAACTGTCTTGTAGCTGAAACTCATATAAAGCTACTAGTATACCATGCCGAAATATTACTCTCTTGTGTTTAAATGTGTGTGACTACTTTACTATAGAAGACAAAATAAAGGAAGACAATGTCACCTTTGTGCGTTAGCTTCTTTCCACATTTTTCCTCTTTCTCTAGGTGGGCTTTTTTCATTAAATTTACTATTAAAAACTTATTTTTCCTTTTTCTTTATTTTCATCAATTTCCATTATTATTAAGTTAAAATAGATACATTTTTTTAGGTTTGAGTGATTGAAACAAATATCCTAAAACAATTCCTTACATTTATTTTGATTGTAAAATTAACACATGTTCTCTAGAGATTATTATAAGTAAACTAAACATAAATACGTGGTTCAAAAAATTTAAAAAGGCTATTTACTTTAAAGATAAGTTTGTGGATGGAGATACTTACTTAACTTAGATTATTTTTCACTGACTACTAAGTCTTTCTGAAAACCTGTAGCACATTCTTTCTCCATTAACTTGTATTACTGGCTCTGGTAAAAGTTCCACGAATTGGTCAAATTCAACATATGGCCCTGTCTCTTCTATGTTTACACTAAACACCTGGCAGCTATTACCCACCTTATTGAGACATAGAACTCAAACATCCATCTCGTCGTTCACTCAAGTTTGGCAGATCGCACCATATGTATACACTTTCGTCATGTTTTCCTCTGCAAACTCAATCTCATCCACGTGCCTGCAGACATGCCTTTCGACTCTGTTTTACCTCATCCTTTGACAACGGGACGTGTCAGGTTACACTGAATATTTTAACTGTCCAACGCACTTAACAAAATCCAACTATAAAAAAGTGAGAAAAGATGTGTTCTCAGGAATTTTTGAACTATAAACCCTATTTGTAATGTGAATGGTCTGTAAAAAAAACCACTGGTTCCTTCTTTCCCCCTTCTTCATTAAATTGCAGTATCTTGTTTCACTACCAGTGGATGTTCAATGAAATAAACAACACTGGACCGCATCTCCTCTACTTCTCACAATCAACACAAACTTGACCTATGGTGACACAGCTAAACCTAGGCTGAGAGTAAAAAACAACAGTCCAAATAGTTAAGTGAATACATGCTTCTTGGGAGTGGTGGGGATAGATTTTCTCATAATTGACAAGCTGGTCCATCCACTTAATATTGATATGTCCCATTTCGGGTTGGGTTTATTATGAATAATACTAAACACATTTTGATAGTGTTAGGTAACAAAGAAAACATGTTTCCTGCATTCACACAGAGCATTTTCAATTTGTTCCACAAAAACTACTGTTGAATGCAATAAATGTTAATAGAAAAAAGTAATTAATAATTAATTTACTAGGCCTACTACACCTACAATCTGTAATTAAAAATCATTAAGAGTTATATTGAGCTCTTTCCACTGCCATTTTCAAATTTAACTTTTGAAAACCTCACATCCTTTATCAGGACCCTTCCTTCTTTTATTTTTGATGGGCCTGACTGAACTCAAAAGAAAATAGAGATAAATAAGTCCATTGAATGTTTTTTCAAAGGTCAAAGCTTAATCCAATAAAGCTCTGTCGGTCAATAAATTATATACTAAAACAACTTTTCTTGGTTTTATAGATTATGTAAATCAGCAGAAAAGTTATATGCTCAAGCAGAACTTTTTGACAAATCTGGTGATGAAGAAATGTGCTATTTGGCCCTGATGAAATACCTTGGTCTCATTCAAGTTATAAAGGACTCTCCAGAATATAGAAATGACAAGAAGTTTTATGTACAGATACTGGGCTCTAAAAAGGTTAACAGTGCCATGGATTGGGCTGAGAAAGTCTCACTCAATTTAGAACTCAGGTATGTTATTTAAAACTATATTTATTATAATTACTATTATGATTATTTATAAGTAGTTTTGCCATAGAAAGGCAAAAATTGCACTATCTTAGTAATGATATATTAAAAACAAAAACTTTTTTTTTTGCCACCTAAAACAAGAATAGGGCCTATTATTCATGATATTGATGTAACAAAAGGGTTTACTATGGTGAATTGTGCACACAATTACCCTTAAGAGGCAATGGTGGATTTAATCTCAATATTGTCCTAGGGAAGAAAAAAAACCTCAACAGTTTTTATCTAGAAAATTGTTATTATGTAACTAAATGTATCATAAATATTAATGAGAAAAATGGTTCTCAAACATTTGACACTTAAAAATCTTTATTCTAATGAAGTAAAAACACATTTCACATTGTCATCTTTACATTTCTTCTTCTTCTTCATATCACCTTCCTTTGCGACTGTTTGTACACAAAATAGTCACTTATATAATCTTAGTTTGTATGTCTCGTGATCTCTGATTTGATTGTAAGGACGGCCGACCAGTTGAGGCGATCGTGAGACATCATGAACCAGAGGTAATTTTTGACACATTACATCAGTGAAAAAGATCTCTCTGCTGAACCATTTGGTGCAGGCATGCATAAGAAGATTTTAAATGGGATCTCACCATAAGAATATACTTCCTGCAGGCATTTAATATGAATCATTTGGCATAGCTGTAGAATGGTTCTTGTTGGTTTATCTAAACTTTTCAGAAATCCAAAAATAATGAAAACACTCATTTTAAAATGATTCTGAATCTGGTAAGTCTTCTTTCTTCTCATTACTCAATCTAGCAGTTAGTTTCTTTAGTAAAAAAAACATCAAAACTTGCTCTCAGCTAATCTTCAATGTTCCAACTCTCTCTGTACTGTCAACTATGGTAAAATAGGTATTGATTTTAAAGTTATTCTGCTCATTGAATTCTGTTTCACCATCTCATGTTCCATCTGTTGGGGTATTCTTTTCTTCTTTCTTTTAGTTATATCTTCATAGTTGGTGATATATGACTTTACAAAAGCAGAAATGCATAGATGTCAAAATATTCCATATTACTCTCAACATAGTTTGTCAGTGAATCATACAATTTTGCGACAACACAAAGATCAACATCAGCTTCTTGCTAAAAATATTGAATCTATGTAATAAATTACCCCATATTAAAGAAAGAATAACAGTTTAAAGTTGCTTCACTTGTAGGAAGTAACTGGAAGTTTGACATTGTGTACAAGGTTTTTCTGTTTCATCTTCTGCAATGGACGCGGATGCCTCAATAACTTCATTCCAGTCTTTATTAAGACTCTTGCACACGTCATCACAGGCTGACCATCATGTTTGTTACAAGCCTTTTAGGTTTAGGTTTCAACTATTTGAGTATAAACTTTGAAGAAGCATGGAAAAAACATTACTTTATTGACAACTTGCTGCATGCTCTCCAACCAAATTCAGGGAATGAGCTGAGCAAGGAGTGTATATAGCTGCTGAAAAACTTCATGGATTCTAGTTTGTAAGCCGCTATATTCTCCAGACATATTTGTGGTGTTGTTGTAAAATTGGCCTCTACAGTCTACAATGTCTATATCATAAACTATTAGCACAGTAACAACAGCATCGAAAACTTATTCTGATTTGTGGCATACACTTGGTAGGAAACACAGGAATCTCTCTACATGGTTTCCATTTTCTATGACATATATAACAGTTATTGCGAGATGATCGACATGAGATATATCTGGGTTAGAGTCTACTATAATTGAAAAGTACTTGTCACTCTTTAAGTCCTCACTTATTTGCTTTGTAACGTTTTCTGTCATAAACTTAAATAACTGTTGAGATATAACTGAAGATAAATATGATAGCATGTCCTTGACTTGGATTACTCTGCATAGCCATGTGCTCTGCCAAAAAAGGATCAAATTCAGAAAGAAGTTCAAGACACATTATAAAGTTACCACTGTTTGATGAGCCAAACTTTTTGATGTGTTCTCTGAAAGGTAAACCGGCAGCTGCCACTCTCCGGACTACTGCTACAACCTATTTCAAAATATTTCACCAATACTTTTTCTCATCATCAATTTGATATGAAAGTTATGTATCATTTCTTACATGAGTGGATGATCTTATTTTCATTGCTAAAACACATTACTCGTGTTCAAAAGAATTATCGTGATTTTTCAACGGATCATTGTTATGCCTCCAATCGTCAAATCATTATTTTGGTATTTTGTTTATCAATGATGTGGCCAATGGCTAAATAATTTTGCTATTTTTGTAGTTACACCAAATAATTGACAAGGAACATAAAATAAAAGTGAATCAGCATTCTTTTGAGTACATTAAGTATGATTTTTTTTTACCATCCGGCCATTGACAAGCTGGATTTTAAATAAATACTTGTTTTAATATTGATATTGCACACCATAAAATTTCTTTAGGTGAGAAAAACATAATCTATTAATATCTTTGTTTATTTCATGTCATGATACATATTCATTCATAGTATCATTTATTGCCCATAAAGATGGAGCTTCTACAGTCACATTAGAGCTAACTCAAGAATTGTTACAGTGGCTGATGCTAGCCATAAAATATAAGGTACTTGGCACTGGAGTTAAGCTAGGGATGGACCTAACCTCTCTGTCTACATCACAAAACTCTGTAGGCCAACTTTATTTGACATATTCGAGTTAGCAATGGGAATTTAATTCCCTCAGAATCACATTCAAAGTTATCATGTTGATTCACAATATTGGGCTTCTTAAAAAACTATCAATTTTAACAGCATTTTCTATAACATCACATTATTTCTCAGCCTTCTCTTGCGCCCGTTGTTTGTACTTGGCTTCACTCAACTGCTCTTGTGTGACACTCATGTATAAAAGGTGTATAGATTATACGTTAATATTTAACTCAGGTATAAAACTTACACATGGTTAGTGTACTAGAGCTAACAAACATGTAAACACCTAACTAGCATACGTTTTGTCTGCCAGTGCTGGTCAGCTGACTGACCATTGTCAACATGAAAGGGAGAAAATTCTTTACTAACACGCAAGGAATGAACCTATATAGATAGATAGTGAAAAGTCATTACTGTCCTATCTCTATACTAATGTAAAAGTTCTGAAATGTGCTGTCAATCCACTCTTAATGTCGTCTTGGTAATTTATTTGGAATTTAGTTAATTTTTAATATCAAATATCTTCATTGATGGTAAAGCAGTGGGCCAAAAAACAGTGGCCAGGCAACAACATAACTGTCACAGTTACTTCATTCATAATTTGACTCTTACTTTGATGTTCCAAAAGACCTTTTTCTTGTTTATAATATTATTAAGTCAAATTAGCATACAATTTAGTTTGATCAGCAATAAGTTTTGCCAATTATTCAATAAAAAATATTCAAACTATCCTATTCTAAAAGCTCTTAATTTTCAAAATTAAATCTTTCCTTATGTGGATCAAACAGCTCCCATTTGCCACTTAGTTGAATCGTTTTCTGAGATATTTAATTTTTTGGACACCTTATGATCATCAAAGTAACTTATTGGATCGTTGCCATAACCTTCACTTCCCTCAGATTCTTTCATACTTGATTCATTTTATCATTCTTTTAACCATCTCTTCAATTTTTATTACTTCAAAAAGCATTAGTTGAGGACGTGATGAAAAATATGTATAAATATTTACATATCTTGGTTAAATTGAAACATATTTGAACACTATGTAATATTTAAATGTAAAAAATTGTTATAAATATGTACAACAGTTTGGGGGAGGGGTGTTATAGTACTTCTGTATGTGAAACTTTTGCTATGGGCGGGATAATTTAGCTTGTAAATTAGTTTTCGTGTCTGAAGCCGTCGTGGTGGGGGGTGAAGTATAGGCTAGTTGACTCATTGGCCAATGTCCCTTTTTGGTCCAAAATGATGGTGAAATTCCACTTCATTAGTTCCCAGGGGATGAGTGTCGTCTTGAGTTATCATGTTTGAGGCTAAGCTACATTAAATTCCAACTAAAGGATATAAGGATGGCATGGGCTCTGGAGCTGTTGGTTTGTCATTTAGATTCATAAAGGATTGGGGAAAAGATTTGTGGTTGAAAGGGAGACAACGTATCTCTTAACGTGTTATGGGCTCGGCACGTAAGTGGCGCCAAGCACCCCCAGGCATCGTGGCCCAGGTCAGTTTTTAGGTTGATACATTAAAAGCTTTAACCCCCGCACCCCGACGGGTGGGATGATCCGGATTAGGCTGGATACCCAGGGAGGTGAGAATTAACTCCTCCTTTCCTTCCAGTCACTCACTGGTTGGACCGACACAGGGAGACCACATTCCTTCCACTTATCCAGGGTGGTAACCGGAGATATTTACTTCTGCTCACAGAAGCGACCTTACGATCTTCACTTGTGGGATTGTGCGTGCGAAAGTAATTCCCCACTACTCATGTGTACGAGTAGAGGCGCCCATGTGTTCTAGCCCATGCACTACTAACAGTCCAGGTTAGCACCGGAGCTCTAAAACGGCTCACCGCACAAATGGTGAGGCCCAGGCTCACAGGCCTAGAACCCCAAGAGCCGAGGCCCAGGAGCCCAGACCCAAAGGCCCGGACCCTACTGCACTGCCAACACCATCACTCGTTGGCAATTAAACTCGCTGCCCCACAGAGTCCAACCTGTTTCTGGGCCGCCGCCTTGAGCAAGCTTGCGACGTGGGCTTTCGGCCCAGCCCTGTGTGACGAAAGTTAGTTAAACGGAGGCATACCAGTCCGCGGGGCAACCCTAAACACCCGTAGGTAACCGATGCAAGCATCAATCTCTCTGGCACGGGAGGTTGGAATGGAGAGGTAGTAATAAAGATATGTGTTGAGAAATGGGGATAGTCGGACATTTGTTTTGAGCAGTATTAGCTGATCTGACCCGCTTCGGTGGCCAAATGGCCTAACACACTAATCTCGTATTGGACTAGACTGCCGAAGACAGGGAGATCAAGTTTCGATCCCAGTCAGGTGTATTGAGGTTTTTTCCCCTAAATGGTTTCCCCACTCTCCCTTAATGCAAATGTGGGTGCACTTTCTCTAACTTAAGCTTTCCTAACCCCTAACCTATTAGTGTAATTAGTACGTAGGCATATAACCTGAACAGGTAGTAAGACCCGATGCTAAAAAAAAGGGCTGGTGGGTTTGGAGAATCTCCTAATGAAGAATAGCCAGTTTTCAGGGCAGGGCTGTGGAGTCAGTCATAAGTAATTTTGGGTGGAATTGGAATCTGTAAAGAATGTACCAACATCGGCTTCAAAATAAAAACTTATAATATTAACAATATATGGTAAATATATTATTTTGACTTTATACTTTTTTTTATTTTCTAGGACCAATATTTTTAATTTGGATTGACAAATTTATTCAAATATAAATTCACATTGCCAAATAAGCTTCCCATATAGTAATTTGTATTGGAGCATTTTAATGGAGTAAATTTGTTATTACTAATAATATACATTAGCCATTTATGAAGTAGTCAGAGTTGAAGTCAGTTGAACAATAGAAAAATATAAGAGTCAGAGTTGAAGGCTTGGTGTACCGACTCCACAACCTTGGTTCAGGCTGAATTGGAGCAGCTGAAGTGTTGTCCCCTTTTCTCTTAGCTTGGTATAGCTCTGATGCTGAGATACTCGTGATCAGCAAGTTGATGATGATTGGCCACGGGTGATGGAAGCATTAATAGCACTGCTTGATGAGGGGGAGTGTCGTTAGGAAGTCAGCTGCGACGGTGCTACTTGGTGACAGCATTAGCAGCCTTAGGGGCAATGATTGAATGAGACATATTTTCTAGAAACAGGCTGGAAGGCCGCTACTCGGGATATAATCAGAAGAAACTACTACTGTTGACAAACAGGATTTCTTGTGTATCTATTAACTTCTAGTTGTTTATCCAGTGTTCAAACAAACCCATTCATTCTACTTATACATAATATATACACTTTCCTCTTCAGTGTGTTCCAACAGTGAATACACACAAATTATTACTAAGAACTTCATATAAACTATATTAAATATATACAAAAGATAAGAGGATACTACTTCCTGTCTGTCCTCTGTTCCTTCTCCCAACCCAACCCTTGAGGGACATACACACTCACCCGTCTATGTCTAGAACTTGTGCGCGCTGTTACAAAGCTGGGAAATGAGCTAGCCTCGGTTCCACGGCAGGTTATGCACGAGAGATTTGATTGTCCTGAGATATTAGGGCATAAAATGTTTAAAAGCAGTCAACACAACTTGATGCAGTTTACAGGGGTTGCAAAAACTTGTATTGTTGCTTAAAAATTGGCTTACGCTGTAAAGAGGCTATTTATGGATGGTGGTTTATTTTTACACTGAAAAAAGATTTTGAAAAATGTAAAATATTGTAACCTAAATAGACAGAAATTCACTAGTGCAGTGAGAACTTTACTTTAGTATCGTGTTTATTCTTTAGTTACTAATGTCTGTGACACCTTAGCTCAATCAGCAGCTTGTCTGTCTACTGGAGCTAAGGGTCCCGGGTTCGATTCTTGGCATGGCCGAAAAATTTATTATCGGTGAAATTTGGGTTTCCTTTTTCAAAGTTATGAATTAACGGCCAAGGGCTGGATGTTGTGTCTTATAAATTTAAGTTAGTTTATAAGTCATATGCTGTTATAATCAGTTGGTTCAGAAATTGTATGTTATATACCTCAAATAAATGAAAATATACTTACTAATGATTTACAACAATAGTGAAGCGTAAGTTAAAAAAAAAGCTTAATTTATCGATGGGATCCCTTCGGAAACCAGATACCCATTCCCACAAGGAAGCCTGGTAAGAAAGGGGGATCTAATAGCTTCCCCAACACTTTTTTTTAAAATTTGACAGCTCTAGAAGCTATTCTCATGATTTTATTTGCCTTTTCACTTCTCTTTTTTTGGTTAAATCTTTTCCTACAGTCTTTTTACAATTGTTTTATGATGTTAACACCTTGATTCTGACATAGGCACAACTGTCCACCATTTTGTAATGCTTACTTATCTCACCACCTACAATGGCCTCGGTTAAATTAAGGAAAAGCCTAGTAATATCTTATCCATCGTAATGTTGCATTGTTCCATTCTGTAAGGTATGCACGGTTGAAAGAGGAAGAACAGTTTGAGAAGTCCCAATCACTGCGGAAGAAAGAGGCTGAAGAGGAACAGAAACTGCCAAAGAAACAGTTATCATCCAAGGACCTCATTAAGCTCGATGGCAAACTCGTGAATGGAACAACTAGTCAGTATCACTTTGGTTTGACTTGTTTCATCCTCAGGGTGGTTTTCACTATTTCATAATCTATAGAAAGCACAACTTTTAGCTTTTGAGGTTGAATCATTATTTTAATTTTTGATTATATAAATGTTTTTACATTATATATAAATGCCTAGCCCTTGTAACAAACATAGATCTTTGGCACTAATGTCAGTTCAGGTAATGAATATTTTATAACTCTTGTTACAGTTTTAAATTGACAAGAACATGCTTTTATAATATATATATGTGTGTGTGTGTGTGTGTGTGTGTGTGTGTGTGTAGGGATATGTATATATATATAATGAGGATATTAATTTAAAATATCATTTATGTATATATATACATGATATTTTAAATTAACATCCTCATTTTTGATAAATGTTCATTATATCGTTATTTAAAAAAACACAAGTTAATACCATTTACACAAGTTAACCACTGCATCCTTCATATAAATTAGAAAACACATCCATCACATACCTTAGAAAACAAAATTTGTGACTTTATACCTGCATGAATTTATTTGTTATAATGTAAACATTTAGACCCCAGAAAGGTAAATGTGTTGCAGGTTGCACTTTGGCTGCATATTTGGTGACTGGTGTAAGAATAAAGTATTGTTTCTAATAGGGGTCTACAAACTCAAGTTTTTCGATTCGAGTTGATCTCGAGCAAGCTTCTCAGAAACCTCCTGAGAGTTTAGTTGAGCTTGGGTTGAATAAATATATTATTTTAAAATTAAACTACAATATATAAAATTTAAAAAAATATTTATTTTAATATTATTTAAATTTTGTTTAGTGAAATTAATACCCAGATAATTAAAAGACAGGCTACATATTTGAAATGGCCATTAGCATTAATATATTTGCGATTAAAACAACTCGTTTTAAAATCTGAAATAAAAGTTTTTTTTTATAATTTAAAAAAATTAGCCATTTTAAATCATAGGATGAATTTATAAATATACCTTTGATAGTAACCCAAAATTAATTTTGATTAAATCCAATATTACTTAAATGCACTTTTAAAAAAAAAAGGCATCGTTGAAATCAGGTTTGGGCTTGCAGATTTATAACTTTATTTTGTATAAACAACAACTTGATATCTCTGTCTATATGAAGTACAACTGTTCACTTAGTACTTGCCTCTATCAGAGAAATTACGCAGTAATTATTTTAAGATATACATAGTACGGTTTTGACTAAGGTGTACTTGATACTGTCTTAAACTAAGCAAATTGTATTCTAATAGCCAATACCAATCGAGTGGCCGCCACATTTTGGCAAAGATAGTGCCAACATTTGCTGATAGAGGGCGTCACACAGTCAGTACAACGGACCTTCTGGCCATTATTCTCAATTTTATAGACTGGAGCCTCTACTTCTTTATTTAAATAGCTCCTCCATTGTCCTTACGAGGCTGAGTTGAGCCCGTACCAGACCAACTTCTCCACAGACAAATTTTGGAAGCGCCGAGAATAGAACCTGAAACTTTTGGATCTGTTGCCAGGAACTCTGACCACTAGACCACAAAGGCATTCCTAATAGCCTTATAAAGAGATGTATTTTTATACCTTCTCTATACTGCACATTTCAGAAACCACAGCCAAGCAAGTAATGATCAGAGTAAACAATGAGTCATTCATCACCAGACACACAGTTCAAAGAAATGGCCAAGCTTATAAATCTCTCGATCTCAAGTCTGAGTATCTATTTAAATATTTAATGCCCAACTTGAATCGTAAAATTCGAGTAATCACACCTAATTTATTCTTTTGGTCCATATTTATTTGTCATAGATAAGCACACAGATGGTAATTGTAAGAAAAACAGTAAAATCTATGGCTACAAATATAATTATTTTCATTGTTGATTTGTTTTCTGTGAGTCCCTTGGCTCTTAGCTCGGTCCCGACAACTTTAGGGGGATAAGAGGTTTAATTTTATTATTGATCTTATCACACAAACTCTAATTGAAATAAATAAGCTGTGTGGGATGATCAGCCTCAAAAATCTTGTATTTTACTCTCATGTAGCTGGCATACATATTTATAGCCCAATTTTCTTACAAATAACAATTTAGAAGGTCCTTTTTCCTACCAGAATAACACAATGTATCATGTTTCTAGTAGGTTAAATTGCTTTTCAGAATGTTATTCAGAAGAAAATCGGGCTATAACTATGTGAAATACTCTCACTGTCAAGTCGATGAGGATGTGAAGGACCACCTTCAAATTAGGGAAAGCCATAATGATATTTTAGAAACTTGAAATCACACCCAAGTTGGTGGGTACCGATTGTGTTTCTATAGACAAAATTCGATAATATATGCCTCCAGTTCAAGAGGATCCCTCATACAAAGAAGCTTGTTTTCATTAAAGCAAGATGAGGGTCAATCAAGCAGTTTTCTTCAGAACGAAACAAAATAATACTTACCATAACAAACACTTTGAGTAGTCTTACTTTAATTATAAATTTAATTAACTATTTTCTTAAATAATAAATTTATTTTTAAATTCAATAAATACTGGTGAAAGACTACCGAAATTTTTTTATAATTGATAACTTTAGGTTTAAATCGCAAGACTTGTCCTTAATAGCAAAAAAAATCCTGTCTACAACCCTTATACTAATACATATTTAAACATTAAATATTTTTTCACGCATAAGCTTATTATACTTATTTATACTTTGTGTAAGTTACATCGTTTGAATTATCTGGCCTTTATCTGTTTATTGAAAACAAAATAAATAGTTTTGTAATCATACTAACATAATCTGCACTTGTTAGATAATAATTACTGGTCGCGCAAAACTAGTGATCAAAAATCAAACTGTTAAATCCATTATTTGGACTCTGTTTGATAACAAAATTGTTTTTCCTGCGTCTATTGATGGGCAGACTAAAAGTCATGATCATATAGTCTGCCCGGGAGAAGGTCAGTGTTCAAATACTGGCCAGGTATACTGAGGGTGTTTTTTTCCTAAATTGTTTCCCACTCCCTTATTGCTTCTTCTAAATGTTATATTCTTCTACTCCATTTGTATAATCGAATCCTGGTATCCCGGATAGATAGTAAGATGCAATGAAAATAAACAAAATCAAGATCTTTCTACATGCATGCACTTTTATAGTTTGAGGAGATCAGTTGTTGATTAGTTTTAACTTGCTTTCAGCAGACATCAAAGAAACCAGCATTTCAAGCCACGAACTTTATTCTATTTTGATGGATTCTAAAAAGAAGCTCTTGATATTGGACACTCGTGCTAAATCTGCCTTTGAAGACTCGCATATAAAAACCTTGACATGTATCAGTGTACCAGAGGAAATTATAAAAAGAGGGTGAGAACTTGCTAAGTATTACACAGTATTGGATTATTTGATTTTCCTATAATTTATTTTGGGTGTTTGTTTTATTAGTAAAATTAAACATGAACAGGGATTCAAACCATGGACCTTTGGCATTGTGTCTTAATTAGAATACTTACTGAGCCATATCCATTTGTCATCTTTATTGTGGTTCATTAATAAAATGGAAAATGGACATGGGTTATAATCTAAAAAACTAAACTGAAAAAGCAGTTTAAGCATAAATCCATATGATTTAGTTCAAACCCTTGTTCAGCTATCATTTTACTAACACTCTTGTATCTATTGTTTTTAGTTCAAACCCATGCCCAGCTATCATTTTACTAACACTCTTGTACTATTGTTTTTAGTTCAAACCCATGTCCAGCTATCATTTTACTAACACTCTTGTACTATTGTTTTTAGTTCAAACCCATGCCCAGTTATCATTTTACTAACACTCTTGTACTATTGTTTTTAATTCAAACCCATGCCCAGCTATCATTTTACTAACACTCTTGTACTATTGTTTTTAGTTCAAACCCTTGTCCAGCTATCATTTTACTAACACTCTTGTACTATTGTTTTTAGTTCAAACTCATGCCCAGCTATCATTTTACTAACACTCTTGTACTATTGTTTTTAGTTCAAACCCATGCCCAGCTATCATTTTACTAACACTATATTGTACTTTTTTTTCTACTGTTCAAAGTTTAGTTTAAATTGTATGTATCTAACAACAACAAAATCCCATGAACAAATGATTACCAAATCTTACATAGGGCCTATATAGGGTAGAGATGAATCAAATTCAATAATTTACAAGTACTAATTTCATATATTTGATTTAAGTTGATTTTAATATTTGTGGCTTTTTATTAACTTTATATACCCATTCTCAACTTGGAGGGAGGTAAATAATAAGTTATACTATGGACAAAATTAAAAGCTGATTCACAAAAGATGATGTTATTTTGAGAACTACAATATAGAGATTTCATACAGAAATTGCGCTTCAATATTATAACATTAGTAAACAAAGAACAAAATAATTGAACCCTAAAACTAACTAACTAAACCTTTTAAGTTGAGTTGAAAAAACAATATTTTGTGCCTACAGGTTTAGGAACATTTAAATAACAAAAGCTTGAATAACGATAAACACTTTGTCTTGTTGAAAAGATTTTTCTGTTTTTCTTTTCGTTTTACTTTTAGTGTCTACATTTTCACTTCACTATTAAATACTTTAAACAGAAACGCAATTTTAGATGATTTCTCTATGCCTAATTGATTATTTAGTTTTGAATGTGTTAACCCATGTGATGAAAAGATTCTTTCAACCCTCATTGAAGAAGCCTAAGCTTTTAAGTAAATAATCAGAAAAACTTTGTCGTTAAATTTATCATTGTCATTCATCTGAGTTTTCCACCACTCGTAGGTTGTAACCTGTGATGTGACTTCATTCTCAAAATGTATCTCTCAAAAAGGTGAGCTTTTTGATTGATACTGCAATAAAAAAAATCCAAAATGGTTTATTTAAAAAAAAACACTCGGTTTAAACCAACCCAGGCAGAATCGATACACCTATTTTTGATGATTTTTTAGTCATTGTTTTAACAGCGTAAATTTCAAAAAATAGTTTTATCAATACACCTTGCTCTGAAAAAAGTTTTACCTCATGGCAAACCAATCTCTGTGACTCACTTGAAAATATTTATTCGCGGGATGTATTTATGTGGGTCGGTCATCCAAACTTGGAGGCGCATCACATTATTTGTATACAAAAGTATGTGAGATTAAGCAGAGGTTTTATTTTCAGACTGTCGGCAGATAAAATTGGACATTGTTTGTCTGTGGAAGATAAGCCAGTGTGGGATAAGAGAGGTGAAATGGACCTCATAGTTTTGACAGATTGGTTCTCGACACACTTGAACTTACCTCCAACATCTCCAATAGAAGTCCTCAATGAAATATTAATCAAAGTGAGTTCTTTTCTTGTCTCATTTCTGATAATATTTGCTAGATATTCAGACATATTTACTTTGAAGGGTAGCCATTTGTCAGTCATATTTTTATATGTTCTTAGATGTCTATTCTAGACATTAAAAAAAGCACAAAATTTACCAGGTAGGCCTATAGTATTTTTTTTAGTACCATGTCTTACTACCCGTTTGGGTTATACACTAAATCTGTTTGAATTAATATATTCACTGAATATTGTGGATATGTTTAAAATATATACATACATATTTTTAGCAGCACGTCTTACTACTCGTTCAGGTTATACACTTATGTACTAATTACACCAATGCTTTTAGGGTTGAGGGAGGTTATATTTAAAGTAAATGTACCTGCATTTGTGGGGAGGAAGAATGGAAAACCATTATGAAAAAATATACATGACCAAGATTTGAACCTCAATCTCCCCATAATCAGCAGTTTAGTCTACTACGAGGGTGACACTTAAAACCATGCGGCCACTGAAACAGTTGATATGCTTAAAATAAACCTATTTACATTAAGTTTTTTCAGAACCACATTTTTCTAGCCATTACTTGTACAATATATGTGAAATAATAATCTATATTTTCACCACCCGAGAATGCAAGTGTTCTATATCCAAAAGTGTTGAATTTGAGATATTTGATGTTTACGCCTGTTTAGAATGCACATGTTCACCTGCGGTGAAATTGAAACTACTATTTAATTACTTAAGAGGATACAAACTCGAGTTGTCATCTAGTAACATTGGTTTTATACACGTGGTCAAACTTCAATGCTCTTTTACACAAAAGTGAAAAATTGGACATAGAACACTTGAATTCTTGGGTGACGTTTTCTTTGTATGATAAAGAACTGTCATAATCCCTGCAAACAAGTTGATATTTTTACCTTAGTACCTAGCTTTTGCCTAGTGACAAACAATTCAAATAAAAATAAATTAATTGTTGGACATTGCCTGAATAGATTTGAAATGATTAATAATTGTATCACAGATGTATTAGTGTTTTTTTATGACAAGCTTGAATAAAGTATCATTCTGATTTATTATTAATTTTTTTTAAATCAAATGTTTACTGTTCAATTTTATATAACTTTACTTAATTAGTACTAAAAGCTTAATTTAAATAGCTTTGTATTTGTAAATTTGTAATTCATGATGGCCACAGTGCACATTATCTAACTATAAACAGTGTATTTTCAAAACTTTTTTTATTTTTGTTCCTATCCTTCTTTCTTTTACTTTCTTACTTGTAAAACAAAATGCACCTTAAAAAGTTAAAAGTAGTTTTTCCTAAACTATATAAATAAAACTAATTGGGTATTTATGTTATTGAAATAATAATTTTTCTGTGATAATAACAGGCCAATTGTATTTGATGACAACTAAATGGTTTCTCGTGAGCTTCTACTTGGTCTTAACATTGGTTATTATCACTTATATGTTGTGCTTCAGATGATAACTAACCTCTTAGGACAGACTGGTTCATATCGCGATAGAAAATAAGTTGCTCACTGTAGTACTCTATCTGCTAGGTGTAGTATAATATCCATTACTGTTTCCAGCCTTTGGTCTGTGTTGGTTTTTTATTCAAGTCATATATTTTCCAATACCGGCTGACCGGGCATGTAATAGCTTCATATGCCTTATAATTTATCTTAAGACTAGGACAGGCACAACATCCTGTCCCTGGCCGTCAATTTATCAATGTGAAAGGGTAAACCCATATTTTCATCAATGATACATTTTTGGTCATGTCAGGAATCGAACTTGGGACCCTTAGCTCAGTAGGCTGACATGCTACTGACTGAGATAAGTTGTCAGACTGCTAGGTGTAGTGCCAGGTGCTAATATACCCTCTTGTGGTAAGCACCATTAAAACTATACATATCACACTATACAACAGTATTTCCCAAATTGTACACCCAAGTGTACGCGAAGGGATTTCAGGGAGTACGTGATGTATCACTGTAATCCTAACTTTTTTTATAATTGTAAGTTTGATAAACTTTTTCTAAGCACCGCATCTTACTACATGTTAAGGTTATACACATATGTACTAATTATGATAATAAGCTAGGGATGAGAAAGGTTGAACTTAGAGGAAGTGTACCTACATTTATATTTAGGGAGAGTGGAAAACTACCGTCAGTACACCCAACCGGATTCGAACCCCGCTCTTTCTGTTATTGGCAGTCCAGTCTATTTTGAAAGTGACATCTATTATGGCTTTATTTAACTAACAGCTAAAGTTTTATTAAAATATGTGGAATATTTTATTTTTCACAGAATGGCAAATTTTTGTGTCCTTTTTTTTATAGTGAAGAGCTCGAAAGGTTACCTTGTTTACACGACTAGTGGAAGTTTGAAAGACACATTGCTCTATAACAATGTGACTATCGACCAAATGTTTTATACTTAACACGATGGCAGATATTTGTGTCCTTTTCTTTTAGTGAAGGCCTGAAAGATTATCATGTGTACGCAACTAGTGAAAGTTTTATAAACACTGTTCTATAACATTGGGACTGTCGATCAAATGTTTTGTAACTATTTCAGTGGGATCCTGGTATTTCTTACAAAGCTAAGCCTATTGTCATCTTAAGAGGAGGTTATGAAGACTTTGTGACATCCTACCCTATGTTCACCACTAATGCTCACACTAAACCACCCTTGAGCAACCATGGACAGAGCATAAGTGATCTAATTGGTGAGTGATTTTGTCTTAATGCGTCGTTTTTTTAATCTCTCTCAAGTTTCCAAGTGGCTTTTATCATTATCTACTTAGTAAGATGACATTTTTTTAAAAGTGGCTTGGCATATTTTTAAGCATGCATCAAAGTGTTTGTTTTTATACTCTGAGCATAAAATAGTTGATTTCACTTTTTATATTATTTAATTAAGATTACGGCCAGACGAGCAGAATAACGCAGGGATAATCCACCCAGTCTACTCAAGTATGAAAAGCCAGACAAGGCAGTGAATGTCATGCATTAGTGGTGGAAGGCGTTTCTTCATGGCTATGTCACAGTTCAAATAGGCTAAGGTTGTATTCCAAGAGCAATAAATACTGCTGTAAAGGGACTACATGTGGCGATATATGTCGTGGAGTGAAAACCCTAATTCTAATTTTTTTGTATTTTTTATAGGTTTTTAATTCCTATAATAGATATAGCATACACATTGACTGTGGACATTCATTCTAAAGATGTAAGAATGTTCTTTTTCATACAATACAATATTCAAAAAACTTGTATGAGTAAAGCAAATGTTTTATGAATACAAACAAATTTTCCTTTGTTGACCTTTCACTGATAATAAGATTAATCCATCCTTTCTTTCACCCTCAGTGGCGGTAGAACTTTTTATTTGTGTAAGGGCGTAGAGGGTAAAGAAAAAAAGCTACTCTTTAATGGCTTGGTCCCCCAAGCTAAATAAAGTTCCAGGGACCCTATCCCAGAAAATTTTGAAATTTGAATAGTCCTAGAATTTCTTTAGAGTGGATATTTTTTGAAAATGAGATGTCTCTATAAGCTCTTTGGAGGGGTCCATCTCTGATGAAAAATTTAAAATTGGATGCTCTTAGAAACTATACCCTGTTTATTGTAGAGCGGAATTTATGAAAGACCTTTTCCCCTGTCATGATTCTACTATATTGTGGTAAAAAAAATTTGTTGTATTATCAAGCAACACTTGGAATTATAAAACTCTTACTTGAATTTTGATAGCAAAAATAATAATTAATTACAACGCAGATATATATATTTTGTTAAATTAAAACCAGTTTTATTTTTATAACAGGTTAAAATAAAATGTGTTCTTCAGTAAGGTCGTCTAGCAATCTGATAATTCTTTAATAAACACAAATAGATATTGTTGGGAGGTTGACAGACAGTAATATCTATATTATTGAAATAAAAGTTATTTAGAATCGTTCTAAAGTATTCTCTATTCTTTAAATAAATTTTCAGCACTCCTGAAACTGAAAGGCTAGAGGGATGTTCTGAGATAAAATTTGAAAAACTGTCTCAATAGAAACTCACCATATTTAAAATTAGCATCTGATCATAAGTAGGTAATGTTTTATTATCACATACAAAAATAAGTTTCAGAACATAATCAGAAACTTATAGAGGTCTCGTTCACATAAAGTACAGGCTATGAATGACCCAAATAAATTATACATTAAAGTTATAAAAATCCATGTTAGAAATAAACACTAAAAGGTATCATATACAGTAAGGCCAACTGACCAACAAACAAAGACCTTCGATTGAGTTAGGCGCTACTATACAACTTATTAAACAGGTAATAAACTCACCTAAGAATAATTTGGGATAGTAACATTTTCTCCCTTCTTTAATATTGTTTAAGTATTCTATTCATTTATTGTGATGGATGAAGAAAGATAAAATTGATCTCGCCCAAAAATGTCTGATCTATGAAAATGGTGATTTATGGCCCATTTAACAATTATACTTTCATGCATGTTTCTTTAAACTCTCATTTGATGTTTCTGCTTTTAACATAATTTTTTACTGATGAAAGCTCCAATGAACTATTTAAAATAAATCATGAAAGGATCCCCAAATCGGGTATTTCCTTATTCTTTCCAAAACAATTTTAGACAACAACCAAAAAAACAAAACCAAGTTACCTAAATAACAATCATGTTCCCTTAAAACCACTTCCTGCTTACACGGACAAAAGTTGGTGAGATTACATAATCACCAAACCAATTAACTTTTAAAACATTGAAAGATAAAATAATCGTTCTAAAACACCTTAATATTACAATTTGACAGATAAACACAAACCATCTGTCAGATTAATTTTAAATCTTGCACAAAAAATACAGCTAAGTTAAAAACAATAAACATGCTCATAGTAACTCCTCTTTCTTTCGCTAGGGAAAATTAGCTCCTCAAATAACAGCTAAGTGCTAGAAGAGTCCAAAATCAAAAATATTATTTATGATCCTAGTAATTCCAAAACAAACCATTCTCCAATAGCACTAAAATCAGCAACAAAAAAAAGGTATGGTGGTTGTTTGTCCATTTATTTAAGAAAAAACCCTAAACAAAAATGAAAGAAAAAAAATATAGAGTGAAACCCAAGTAAGTAGATTACAAATATTATATTTAAATGTTAAATAAATAATTAATATTCAAAACTTTATGAGTTGAAAGAAATAAAACAAAAAAATTAAACTATAAGGTTATCAACAGAATTCGTTATTTGAAAGCCTGAGTCAACTGTCTATTAAATTGATATTAAAAGGGATTTTTAGCAAAAATAACATCATATATAGTAGAATTTTGGCATTATATTTTTAGCTCCAACTTGAACAACATTTACTGCTCATCTGGCCATAGTCAAAGAGTTTCTTACGTGTATTTACTTTAAAAAAAAACTAATGACACATGACTTACAAATTTACCTAATTCTAGAGGAAGCCCCAATTTGACCAACAACACATTTTTCAAGTATGCTTGAAATTGAACCCTGAAATATTATCTAATCAGACAAACTTTCTAATGATTTATCCAAAGTGTCAAACATCTTTACTCAAAACAAAACTGCAATGTATATACNAAACTGCAATGTATATACCTAGACCCCCCCCCCCTCCCTTGAGCTTAAAATTTTATCTAACCCATAAGTTATTAAAGCAGGCAATGCACAAATTCACAATACATGTGATTGCGGTCACTAAGCAGTAAAAACATTATTTAATGAAAACAACTTTATTTGTATGTCCAATTGCACAACTGACCCCAGTAGGTTTTATTGTTTATGGTGGCAAATGATTCCAGATGCAGTCAAATATCCCTCCCTAGTTGACACTTCAGTAGTGCCACAGCCACTCGTGGATCGGTCTTCCAAGCCTCTGCCAACGGTAGTACCCTCTGACAGTTCGGCTTTAAGGGTACAATCATCACAAACTACCGAGGGTCAGCTTTCTTTACTGTCAGGTGGTGACATAAAACCTCCGAGTTCCCAAGGCAGCGTGGACATTGATATGGCAATGCCGTTTGCCGTCAGTGCTCGCTCTGGAAATCTGTCCCCTTCCCTCAGCACAGAGTCTGAGAAATCTGCTACAAGGAAAAGTAGTTTGACAGAACGTCCCATTCCAAAAAGTAGCTCCACAGAACGACCATCACCACAAGGTAGTGGTGACATAGGTAAATTTACTTTACTACTTTTGAAAAAAAATATCACCTTGATTATGTAAGCTATTATTTTCCAACTACTTAGTTAGTTTTTTTTTTGTGTGGGAATAGAGGGGTTGGTTCTGGAGGTATAGCCTATATATTCACCTGAGTGATCCCGAAGTAAACAGATTTTGGTTAAACACTAAAAAACACCAAACCATATTTAAAAACTAGCTTTCATTATCACAGGCAGCTTCTTCAGTTTCAGTGAGTAAACTTTTGTTCTTGAAGAAGTGGCTTGTGATAGTGAAAGGTGGTCTTTAAAAATATGTTTTTGTATTTTATTTGAACATCTTTTACTTCAATATCTCTCAGGTAAGTCTTCTAACATGAACTATGATTTAGCATAGTGCTCTATTCTAATAATAAGTTATTGTTTAAATTTTATGGTAGTTATATATTATGATGATGTTTTTAAATATAACTATAAACATACAATTTTTAATCAATGATTGTTTGCGCACATGCACTATACAGGGAGGCCAGGATTAAACTCCTGTAAGGTACAATAAGGATGATTTTTTATACAGTGTAGTTTTATGTCTTCACATACTTTCTCCAAGTGGAAACATTTGCATTTATTTATCCCAATTCTTTAAATAGTTTAACACAATACTGGACTTAAAAGTATGTGCAAAAAAAACCCACATGTTTGTTATATTCTCAGGGGTGTACAAAGTCCACTTTTTTTTAATCCAAAACCCGGTTAAAGTTCAAACTTTTTGCTCAAGTTTAATGGAAAAAATACATAACATGCTGATGAATGAAATAAGTAAACTTCACAAAAATCAAAATGTAACTCATACACTGCAGATTTTTACTACATGAACATTATTTGTAATTTACATAAACAGCACAATAGCTGTAATTGATTGAACATAAATTTCAACTTTAGCCTTGAATAATTTTACCGGCAAAGTTCAGGGTGGTTTTTTTTTTTTTTTT